>JAWLRI010000482.1:1557795-1569012 GCA_034781795.1 Crypturellus tataupa | reverse complement strand
CTGGGCGCTCCCGTGGCCGCTCGCCCGGCCGGAGCCGCAGCGGGCGCCGGCGGCTGCCAGCGCGGGGAGGCGCCTTCCTCCTCCTCCTCCTCCTCCTCCTCCTGCTCTTCCCTCCTCCTCCTTCCCGGGCGAGGAGGAGGAGGAGGAGGACGCAGAGCCGCGCCGCGCTCCCCGCCGCCGCAGCGCAAGGCAATTCAACGCACCGCGATGCCACGCAGCCCCCTGCGCCCCCCCCGTGCTGATCCCCAGCCGAGCCCCTCTCCCGGCACCCCGGGGTGGGCAGGGAGGGCTGCGGGGCCCGCCGTGTCCCCCCCAGCCCCGCTCCTCGCCTTGCCGGGAAGCCTGGGGGGATGCGCGGCCGCGAGACGTGCGGGGGATGCCGAGACGGGGAGCGGGAAGGGATCCGGGTGCTCCGGGATAGGGGGGGCTGAGGGGGCTCAGCCGCTGCCCCCGGGGGGACTGTGCTCTGTCTCCATCCCCATCGTGGATGTCCCTCCCCCTCCCCCTGCCACTGTCCCCTCCATCCCGGCGCCGCTGCCCCCGATCCCCGCAGCCCTGCAGCCTGTGCTCGCAGTGGGGCTGGGGCAGCCCCCTCGCAGGGCTGGGGCAGCTGGGGACCCCCCAGCGCCACCCCGGCACCTCCACATGCAGCATCATCCATCCCATGGGGGCTGCCCCGTCTCAGCCGCTCCGCAGCTCCCTGGGAAGCGGCTCCCCCAGGCCGGGAGATGCTGGGCAGCAGGGATGGGAGCAGCTTTCCCTCTCCCCGGCTCCCCAGTCTCGCTGGAAGCTGCATCCCGGGAATGCCAGGCTGCCCATGGTGGAGATGCTGGGCTAGGGGCCACGTGGGAGGCTATGGAGAGCCGGGATCCTTCCCGGGAGATGCCCTGCTCAGCCAGGAGCATCAGCAGAGGCCAGGGCTGAGGCTGCAGCAACGGGAAGCCCTGTGATTTCCCGGCCAAAAGAATTCATGGCAATTACCGGGACTGACCTTGAGCGGCGCCAGGAGCTGGAGGCGTCCCGGAGAGCCCGGCGATGCCCAGGGGGGCACCCCAGCACCCTTGGGTGCGCAGGATGCAGCGGGGAGGCACCTTGCAAGCGATGCCCAGGGATGGGAGGGAGAGGGGTGTCCAGCGCAGGACACAACGAGAAGGGAGATGGGGTCTGCCCTGGCCTCCAGCAGGAGAGGAGGAAGGCGTAGGAAGGCTCAGGGGGCTTTTCCCTCCTCGCCTCCATCCCCTTCCCGCCAGGCTGCAGCCAAGGAGCTGCTCAGGGGCCAGCAAAGCCCTACCCGGTGCTGTCCCCGTGGGCCCCCGGCTGCTGGAGCTCTGGGAAAAGGGCTCTCCGGAGGCGGAAAAGCCCCAGCCACAGAGCCGCGCGCCACCAGCCCGACGCGCCGGCGACAGCCGCATGCGGCTCCCGGTTTCATAAAAACCCTCCTGATTTATAAGCCAATCTCCCGAGCGCTCTGCGGAGAGGAAGGGGAGGACCGCGACGCCCTGGGCACAGCTATGGGCAGACGGACGGGCGGCCCCGGGGGCGACCAGGCCCCCGGCTGCTTCCCAGCTCCAGCCGAGGACGGGAGCGCCGGGAACGGGGTGTTTGGGTGCCATCCCTCCCGCGGTTCCGCGCTGCTCCGGCAGTTTCTTGGCACCACCGCCAGGATATTTTTCAGCTGCTACAGAAATAAGTATTTTTACCCCGTCTGGCTTTTATTTATGGCTCCGGCTTTGGCAGGCAGAGGGGCTGGGGTGGGGGGGACACGAGTGGGCGGCTGCCGTCTCACTCCCCCTGCGCGGGCGGAAGCCCCAGGGGAGGTTTGATGATAAAGTGGGTTTTTTTAACCCCAAAAAATGCAGGGATGAGCAGCTGGAGCCCGGCAACCCCATGGCACCAAAGGGGCTATGATAAAGTCCTGCCACACCTCCCCATGTCCCCATCCCTTCCACATGTCCCCATCCCCTCCACATGTCCCCATGTCCCCATCCCCGTCTCACACCCTCGTGAGCAGTGACATTAACTTGACACCAACATCACTGTGCCAGCTCCAACAGCAAAAGCCCCTTTAGCACCTACAGGAGAAAGAACTTAAGGGACACGAGTGTCCCCAGCTGGTCTCACCAGTACATCCGTCCCCAGCTCCTCCTTCCCCAGAGCACAGCCCTGTAAATATTTGGGAAGATTCTTGTGAAACATGGAAAAAAATAAAGAAAAAAATGTCATTGTGGGTGCCCCGAGCACTGGGTCCCTGCCTGGGCAATCCAATCCCAGCGGATGGATGGAGAGACGGACACATGGGGAGGCAGACGGCTCCGACCAGCCTCGCTGCCCATCACTGAGGCCTCAGGGCTTGGCGGGTGATCCTGAGGCACCAGAAAATTCACCATAAATCAATTTTAAGCTACTACCTCTAAAGCAAGAGAAGAGACCCCTATTCCCGCTAACCTCCAGGCTGGGTCTGCGCTGGGGCGCGTCGAGCCTGGCGGCGCCCGACTAATCACTTTGACTTTCCAGCGCCCCAAACATTTTAGCAGCGCGGCAGTTATTAAATGCAATATTTATAATATTAAAATGAATATTTTAATAGCCATATAAAAGTAACGGAAGGGCGAATCAAAGCCATCGCGCCAAACCATTTCGTTCTTGCAAGGGGGAAAAAAAAAAGAGTCTCATTTCAGTTTTACTGTTTGGATTCATCTTTGCCTCGACTTCTACATTCTGTTAAAATATTAATTTTAGGCTATATTATGTGCCTTTAATATTTTATCTGATGTAACAAGTCAACATTATTGGAGCTGTTGGGCTCAGCGGGGGGGGAATGGGCAAAATCAAATGCCCACATGAGCCTGAGCCCCAACGGATCTATTAAAGGAGCTAAGAGTTTGAAGGGAAAAATTCCAGATTTTTTCCCTCCCTTCCAAATATATTTGACCCTGGTGGGGGGAATTTTGACGTTCTCATGATTTGTTTGCATTCCCAGATGAATATCCCTGCTCCAAGGCTGGGGTGGCAGGACACGATACAGATGGATGCGCTGCTCATGGCCAGGTTGTGTCTGCATGCGGGACACCAATCCCTGCATCATTCAATAACATATTAAAAAGGATCAGTCCAGGATCAGGAAGAGTCCTGAACGCCGCCTTTCACCATCGGGCTGCATTTTGGGTCATTTGGGGGCGATTTTGGAGGAGGAAGGGGCTGCTAACCCCACGGATGGGATAAAAGCCTCGAATGGAGGCGGGCATCGCATTACGGCTGTACGGATGCCAGAATCAAAGACAACACATTTTGCCTTAAGCAACAGCAATTTTTACACCCAAAGCGGCAGGTTCAGCGACATCCAGCTCCCAAACCTGCGCATTGGGGCCCGTTTCATTTCTTCCTTCCGAGTTTCCCCTATGCAGCCCCTCAAACACCCGGTGGGTTTGCAGACAGGGCCCTGCTTCTCGGCACCGCTCACCACCCCAGGGAAGGACAGACAGACAGACAGCGGGAAGCACTTAAGAGCAGCACAAAACCCATTTGCTTTGGTTTCCCGGGAACCCCCCCGGCTCGGCTCAGGCGCTTTAATTTTCCGGAGGCTTTTAGGCCTCCCCCGGTCCCTAATCAGATAAGGGCGGCACGGGGGCGGCCGCGGGGATGAGCTCACCCGGGATGCGCCCTGGCATCGAGCACCGAGCCGGCTCTCCGGTGCCATCCCGCTCCGTCCATCCCGGTGCTGGAAACCCTGGATTGGAAGGACTGAGAGGGCTATCAGGCACAGAGTCCCGTGTCTGCTCCTGGCAGCACCCACACGCATACATTTATTATATATTTATTATATATTTATTATATATTTACCCCAGCCTGGGGATGATGGTCGCTTGGGGCATCCCAGCGCCCACCCCTGGGCTGCCACATCCAGGCTGGATAGCACTGAATTCTCCTGATTCCCATGGGTCAGCCCAGCTCTGCTCCAGCCTAATGGGCATCATCCCATCATGGATTGGGACAGCTCATCCCGAGGGAGCGCTGAGTGGTCCCAGCTGGAGCCGAGGCCGAGCAAAGCCCTTTGCTTCATGCCATTAATGGCTCCTGCCTGGGATTTGGGCTGCTCCGGCCCTTCTCCAGCCCGTCTCTGCTCTCCCATGGGGAAAATAACCCCTGGAAAACAATTTAGAGCCATGTATTTTTCAGGAGCTCATTTAGCAGGGAGAGGGAGCATCCCGGCTGCTCCGAGCCCATCCCCGGGACACCAGGCCTCATCCTGGCCCAAACAGCCCTGGGCACTCCAGTCGGGGTCGATCTCTTTAACCACATCCCTTCCCTGGCCAGCATTCCCTCAAGGATCCCAACAGCAACCAGGTCCAAAGAGCTCCAGGCTCCACACACAGCCACAGCCTAAAATAAATAAATAAATAATAAATGAATAAACCTTCCTAATGCCCAGACATAGAAGGAGAGCATGAGAAAGTCAGGAAAGACCAACAATTTCCACCTAGGAAAGAGCCTGGACTATGGGGTTCTCCAGGGGCAGCAAGGCAAGGGCCAGGCTGACGATTTCATGGCATTTAAGACTCCTGGCAATAATTTTCTTAAGAGCTCAGCGCTTTGTGAAGGAAACATTTCTGACCT
The DNA here is from genome assembly GCA_034781795.1 of Crypturellus tataupa. Classification (NCBI taxonomy): domain Eukaryota; kingdom Metazoa; phylum Chordata; class Aves; order Tinamiformes; family Tinamidae; genus Crypturellus; species Crypturellus tataupa. The sequence goes on along the minus strand of JAWLRI010000482.1, from coordinate 1,564,398 downwards.
TGGCAGTGTCTGGCCAAGGATGACTCAGTGCTTGGCTAAAAGGTGCCCCGAGCTCAGTCCAACTCCCGGTGCCGTCGGTGCTGCGGCTGGCGAGTGTGGTCTGATCCCAGGATCCCAGGAATTTCCAACACTCTTAAATAGCCATGGCCCTAGAGGAGGCTGCCAGGGAATCTGGGATGTGCCTGCGGTGTTGCCACTAAGAACACCGTGGCCAGGAGGATGCTGAGGGGTGTTTTTAATTAATAGGTGCAGTGCATTTCCCTGCAAGACGTGTGGGTCCCTAAGCGAGACCTGGGAGCTTCGTGCAAAATAAAATCCCACCAGGGATTATTAACGAGGGCAGCAGGACGATACCAAGTCCCAGGACACTCTCCCCATGCCCAGGAGCTTTGGGCATTAAAAGCAAATTCAAGGCAAATCCTCCCATGGGAACAACGGCTCCTGTAACCCTCAATTCCACGTTTGATGCAGGCCAGGAACGGAGAGATTTATAATCATATTTTGCTGCATTTGCTGCAAAAGGGGGAAAAACGCAGCCTGATCCAGAGCTTTAAAATAAGATCTCCCATTATGGGCTGCCGTAACTCAGTTTAAGACCAGGGGCTTTGGCTGTACTTGCGCTAACCACAAACTGCGGTACCCTGGTGAGACATCCGCTTGCTGGTGACACCATCCACCCTTCCTGGCATGCCGGGATCCACCCGGCACCTTCCAAACCCCTCGAGTTGGGTTGCACTAACACTGCAATGAGGATACATCCCCTGCTACTGCCCTCTCCGCTAATAACATCAATATCCACCAGCCCAGGGGCTCCCCAAGCATTGATCCCTGGAAAGCTGCCGGTCCAGGTGGAGACAAAGGGATGGAGCAGGAAAACGGCACCACAGCCTCCAGCATCGGTGCTGCCACCATCCTCATCCTCCTCGTCACCATCCCCAAGGCCTTGCAGGAACCTCTGAAGGGGTGAGGGCTCCAGGGGAGACACGCGGCAAAGCAGAAAACTCTCCAAAAAGAGAGAAACAGCAAGAAAACAGAAGCTACATGAGGCAATGGAGTGAGTTTGTGCTTGGCTGCATGGAAAGGGGGTCTGTGTTGCACAAGCGGCATCTGCACCCGGCACTTTCTACCAGTGGCATTGGCAAGAACTGTAAAAAAATCCATTTTCCTCACCCAGAAGAGAGAGAGGACAGAAAAAAAGGCATTTGCAGCCTTGAAAGATTTATGTTCCCCCTCTCGAAGTCACGAGATGCAGCGCAGGCTGGAGCCAGGCGCTCAGCACCGAGCGGGGCCGCGTCTCCCCGCATTGGATGATCCTCTCATGGCATCATTCCCCTTGGAAAACTGCTCTGGCAGAGCTGGGAGCACCCAGCCTGCCTCCAAACACTCATATATCCATTAAGTACCACAATTAATCATCACTCCAACACCGCTCCATGCGCTGCCCTCATCCAGCTTTCCCCGAGCTGAGGCTGCCTTCGGTGCGGAGCAGTGATTGGAGCTCTGCATGCTGAACCATGGGCTGTTTCAGTACAAAACAAGAGGAAAAAGCTTTCCTAGCCCTCAAAGAGTGCCCATTTCACAGCTAGAATAATAATAAAAAAAAAAATCTCACCTAAAACTTCAGCTTCCCAATCACCTTTGGCCATAGACACAAGCATCCCGCAAGGATGCAGACCCAGCACAGCCATCCAAGAATTACTCAGTCTCTGGGATCACAGGTGCTTTTATTCCCTAGGAGCAAGCAAATCTCTAGCAAAGCTGCTGCAGCCGCAGGAGAGCTCTGGAGCAGCGTTGCTGCAGCCGATGGTGATTGCAGGAATGGGGAGGAAAGGACTGGGGGAGATCCTGGCCTTTCTCCATGCTGGGAAGGCAAAGCAAGGGACCCCCCTTTGGCATCAAGCGCTGCATTTTTGGGGGGGTTTCTTTCTTGGCCTTCAGGAATGGAAATACAAGGTTATTCTCTTCCAAAGCGAAGCAAAAGCAGCACTTTCCTCATGCTGTGGGAAACCACAGGTTTCCCAGGGCAGTTTCTAGTGCGGAAAAGAACCAGTTCTGAAAATATTCCCCTCCTGTCCCCCAAAATACCCTCTGAGCAGAAAAAGGCTTTTATTGGTATTGCAAGAACCAGGTATCAAACAATTTCCAGGGGCAGGAAAACAGGCTGTGGCGCCGCCGTTATCAGCTCAGCCGCAAGCCCCGAGCGCCAGCCTGGCAGCTAGCGAGCTATTTTTAATCCCACTAAAAAGCAGACAATTTTTCACTTAAGCCTCCAGCCTCTGCTCCGGCCTCGCGTTTACACAGATTGGAGGTGACTGGCCGGGATATTAAACTGCCCGGACCCGGGCGGGCGGCTCTGCTGCCGCGGCCGGAGCCGTCACGGGCCCTGGCGGCCTCCGAGCCCAGATAGAGGAGGAATATCGGGATGCCCAGGCTGTGCTGCCTTATTCCTTATTCCCATTATTCTGCATGTGGAGAATGGCCAGAGAGGGAGAAAAAAAATGTATATAATATATCAAAAAATATATATATTTTATATATATATATAGTGTTAAAAGCCATTTCGAAGGGTTGGGTTTTGCGTCGCATATCCAGAGAAGCTGGGGCTTGCAGGAAAGCTGCCCTTCATGTGCATCCCCACAGGGCTCCACGCAGGGAGGGAGCCCATTCCCGGCACTCGGAGCCCGGTTGCATTAGGGGTTGCTCCAGGGATGCCCGTGGCGAGGGGGAAAGCGCATTAAAAGGGTAGAACGGCGCGAGTGCATTACCGTGTCGCTGTCTGGCGCTCCCGGGCAGCGCCGATGGCCTGCGGGTCTCATAGATTTTCATAACACGGATTAAACACATTTACAGCGTTTTTTTTTCCGCCTCCTCCCACATCAGCAAAATGGCCTGGCGGGTCCTGCTCCGGCCCAGGCTGCCCCATCCTTTAGTGCTGCATCCTCGGAGCTGCAGCCCATGCCAGGAATGAGCTCCTACTCTCACCGAGCAGCTTCTCATGGCCTTGGGCTCCCAGGGTGTTCGGATGCATTTGGGGAGCATCGTTCACCCTGCTCCAAGGGTGCCCCAGATGTCTGCAAACTGCTTGGTGAGCTGCTACCTGCAGCCCCTGTGGGGAGAAATGGGGCGAAGAAGGTGCAAATCCATATAATATACACACATACAGCATATATATAGCGTGTGGATATATATAAATACACACACAAGCAACTGGAGCCGGAGGCTGGAGGAATTTACAGCACTTGCACATATGTTTAATTTATAATTTACACCGTTATCCATTATTGATACGATCTGTAATCCCGGGCCGGCGACACGGAGCGCGAGCCGCTCTCTCCGTGCGCTGCCGCCCTCCTCTCCGACAGCCGGAGGTTTTTGGGAATGAAGGCGGATGCGCAGCGGGCACTGCCCCAGGACAGGGCTGGTGGTGGCTGCGGCATCCAGATGTGGCCAGGGGTTGGATACCTGTATCCCTGCCGGAGCCGAGCATCCCTGGCTGCTCCGCAGGGCACCTGGATAAGCACAGGTGGGAGCAGGACCGGGATACCCGCACTGCGCACGGGATAAGCGGAGTCTCAGCAGCAGCTTCTTTAAGAGGGAATGGTATTTAAAAAAAAAAAAGAAGTCAACCTGGAGGATTAAAAGTAAAATAAAAAAAATAAGCCATAACAAATGACAAATAGAATCTGATAGCACCGCGGCTCTTTCAGGTGGGCCGATGGGAGATAGCGCCGCGGTGCCGTAGCAAACAAAGCTCTCCAAAAGGAATATTAAACCTTGCTGCAGAAGGACGGGAGGTTTATCAGAGTCTTTTGATGGTAATAGATTTCGGTAATAACCTGACTTTATTACTGGAAACAATCTGAGAACACAAAGCGTCTTTGCAGATTGCTAGAAGCGTTTTCCAGCCACTCCGATGCTCTTCCCCCACCGGCACCCAGAAAGCGCCTGGAGTTGCACCGAGAAGGGATCTAGGGGTGCAGAAACACACAATACTTCTTCCAGGACCGCATAACATGGGACGAGGACCAAGGCACCTGCAGGGGAACCTCTGTGCCCCCAGGACAGGGCTAAACACCTCAATATGTTGTCTCCCTCACAGTGGGACAACATGCGCACTCCAGCCAGGATCAGAGCTGCAATGCATGGAAACTCCAGGAATGTTTCCCATCCCCAGAGAAGCAGGTGCCGGCTGGATTGCTGGTGCTGGCACCCCCCTCACCACCCTTCCTTGGGTAGGGAAGAGGCAGGAACACCAGGAAGAATTAATAAATTTAACAACTTGGAAGGGTTTTGGCCCATCTCCACACAGTCTTTGCTAAAGGAGGGCTGAGATTTGTGCCTGGTTGGGTTCAAAGAAGGAGGGGGGCAAACAGCATCCCCTTCCCATGTCCCGGGAGCAGCCGCCGGACACTGGAGCCAGGTGCCACAAGTGCCCTCCCCTCTGTGCACAGTGGTGCAAGGGCAAAGAGCCCATCCTTATGCTAGGAAACCCCCCCAAAGCCACTCTGAAAAGGAGATGCTCCTTTTTGCACCCCTTTTGTCTCATTTTGACCCAAACCTGACAGGGAAGGGGATGCAAAGGGCCGCATCCAAGCAGGGTGTCTCCAAGAGCTGCTCTGCCTTCAGCCCAGCTATTACATTTATTCCGCCGTCGCACATTTATCCTATATTATATTGCACTGCTCCGAGGGCAGCTCCCGGACCCGTGGATGGAGCCGGGGAGTGAGACGCTCCCATCTGGGGGCTCTTCTTTCTCCGTGTGTTTTAAGCCGTTCGATTTGAGCAAGATCCGAAATTAAATCCCCCTTGGGGAATGCACAGTCGGCTGCTTCAGCTCCTCAAAATGGGCTTATTTTTCCTGTTTTTGGCCAACGCCACCAGCGTTTGACCTTGAAGTGGTGCCCTGCTCCCCACCCACGAACCTGCAACAGCGGCATGAAGCAGCGGGAGACTTAGTGATGCCAAAAGCACATGCATGTTTGAATATAACTTTGCTAAGTTGTTCGTCAAAAAAATAAAAATAAAAATTAGAAAAATGCTTGGATATTGCGTTGCCAGAAAGAAGTATTCCGCCTTGAAATCTCTTTTTCTCTTTGAAGTGGCCTCCAGGAAGGTTTCCCTGAGCCTGAGGAAGTGCTGGAGATACCCTGAGTCCCACACAGCGCCCACCAAGGGGTTTCCTTTCCATGAAGTTATCATTTGACTAAATCCGAACCAAAATACTGCTGTTACCGGAGCCTCTGAGGATGCTGCTTGGCTGGATTGCCCGGGCAGAGCCCTGGTGTCGCCACTGGAGCTCACGGCGGGGCTGCAAACAGGCTTGGCGAAACCCTCTTTGGTGCATTTTCCATTCTGCTAAATTCCCATTACTGTATTTTTTTGGCTATAAAGTTTAAAAACGAGCCCTGGCTCTCATTAGGCCCATCCGTTTCCCTCCCTGCTCCATTAATGCCTTTGGGTGGACGAAGCTGCCGGCCTCTGGCACCGCTGGCATGTGCTGCATTGCCAACGAGCGGGACAAATGCTGGATGCAGCATTCCAGATCCTCACCCGGGAGAGCCAGGCGGGTGCCGACACGCTCCGACGCTTCTTCCAACCTCTCCAGCTCATTCCAAGCCTGGATTGCAGGCGCTCCAGAGGGATCTCCCTACCGCCCGGCTCATCCCGGAGCAGCCCCTCTCCAGGAACAGGAGAGCTCCAACCTCATGCCACAACATTTGCAGCCGAGAAAACTCCTGCCACGAGCCTGGCCACCTTCTCCTGCATAATCTCAATGGTGGAAAACTCCCATCTCGGTAAAAAATAAAGCCAGCAATTTTTTTGCATATTGAGCGCGGAGTGGATGCAAACCACGTTATCTGGCTGGCTTGCTGGCTTAGCACAGCCTCCGTTTTACCATACTAATGACTTTTTACACTCCAGGTAAAATCAGAACAAGACAAGAAGGTTTTAGAAAGCTCGTTCTGACAAATTCCTCACTGTAATTACTGGAGCAGAAAGAACTCATCAGCAGTACATGCCGTTGCTCGGGGCGCTAAAAGTCTCGAGTGGTGAATGGCCCAGATATGGAAACTGCAGCCGTCACCGCCGCGCTGCGCGGGGGCCGGCAGGTCTCCGCTCGCCGCCGCCGCCGCCGCCGTGATGGGGAGCGCGATGCCGGGTCCCCTCGCGGCGCGGGAAGCGATTTCAGACGCGAATGCTCCTGGATAATCCCGCTCTGTGCCAAGGAGCGGCTCTGCGCGGCGCTCCCGGGAGCTCCCGGGTGGATGGAGCAGCCCCGTGAGCTCAGCCCGTGAGTGCGGTTGCGGACACGGGTTATGGATGCCGGTTATGGATAGTGGATACGGATGCTGGTTACGGATACCAGCTAAAGGTACCGGTTAAAGGTACTAATTAAAGGCACACACTGGCTTTTCCAGCCCCTGCTCTCGTGTGCTCGGCTCCCGTTTTCCCCAATCCAGGAGGAGATGGAGATCCGGAGGAGCCCGGAGGGCTTTGGGGGCGGTGGGTCTCCCCCGTCGCCTGCAGCGGCCGATTCTCGCGCTCCAGATACGGGCTGCTCCCCCGGTGCCGCCGGCCGCGGGGCCCTCGGAGCCTGCGGGT
>JAWLRI010000482.1:1503141-1538986 GCA_034781795.1 Crypturellus tataupa | reverse complement strand
GATTCCATTTCCGAGGATGGAAGGGACTGGAGGGAGCCCTGAGCCCACACGCCAGCCCGTCACCCTCCTGCGCCACCACAGAGCCAAAGCCCACGGCCTTGGTGTCCATGTGAGATCCAGCGCGGGATGGAGAGCAGCACGCCGAGTGCAGGGAAACCCAGCGCAGGGAACGGCCGAGTGCTGCCAGCACCGTCCTGCGCAGGGAATTGCCTCACGACAGCCCTTGCAGCAGTGCTATGTCACCGCATCTCTGCACCGGGCACTGTGCATGGATTCACCTCCATGGCTGTCAAACTCTGTTGGCCATCTAGGAAAAGAAAAGTAACAGAGACCAGGTTGGCTGGATGTGCTAGATAACCCGGGGGGGTCTCACATTTGTCTTTAGTTGTTTAAAACTCCTACCATAAGGTGTTTTTTCTTGATGGATATCTTATAGGGAAGCCAAGGACATGATGCCCTCTAGGGACTGGACAACTCTGGGGTGCTCTGCAGGTTGCAGCTTGTCCTGCCTCTCCCTGGGTCTGAACAGAGAATTTCCACCTCTACCTACAAAACTTTCACTCTTTTGGTCTGCAGCCTCTTGCCAGCTAAGTTCTGGCCACTGCTGTTTGCCTCCTCCTCACCACTAAACTTCTTCCAGTTTAGCTTTCTGGACTGACTTACCCCAACAAAGAAAATACACGGATACGAAAGAGATAGGGCCATAAGAGCAGAAATAAGGTTTGCCGAAGCCTGCTGAGATCAGCTCATGGAAGCCTTGCAGATGAAACAGAGGCAACTATAGCATGGCAGGAAACGGGCTGCATCTGCTATCCCTGGACATAATTCCCAGTAATTCTGTTGGTAAGACAGAGCTGCAAAACTTACAACTTCCTTATTTTTTTCCTTCTCTTCTGCCCTTGCCCCGTGGGTGCCACAGGAGAGCGGTTGCCAAACTCGGAGGCACCGCACAAACCCCCAGCCTCCACCGCCTGTCCTCGGAGCCTCCCTCGGCCGTGACTAATTCCTGCCACCCCCGATTCCAGGGGAAGGTTTGGCTCACCCAGCTGCTGAGCAAGAGCTGGGCCTCCCTGCCTCATCCCCTCGGCTGGGATGCTCCCCCTCGCACTTCCCCATTTCATGCGCAGGGATAAACCTCACATTGGCTGCAATGTCCTTTCAGCTGCAGAGTTTTTCCTCTGTCAACAGGTCCCCGTGCAAAGAATGAGGCCCTCAGAGATGGCGCTTGTTAGTATGGGATGTAGGACTGTGAGAAAAGACTGGGATCGGTTCTTTTTGAAAAGAACAAAAGGGGAGAGGTGACAAGGGGGGTGAATCATCTCATTGGAGACCTTGAGGAGGAGCTAGACAGCACTGATGGGGCCTCCAAGTGATGTTACGGAGAGATGTGACCCCTCCAGCTCCCTTCTGGTGCCTTTGACTCACTATTTCTAAGCCATCTTAGGCTCTTACTAGCCAAATGTGTCTGAATAGAGAAAAGCAAAAGGAAAGAGCTCCGTTTCTCTGACACCTGAAGAGCTGCCTGAGGTTTTTTTTGTCAATACCATTGCATGGTCACTCATAAGTTTTCTCTGATCTCAAACATCCTCTGCACACAAAGAAAGCTCAGGTTCAAGACATGAGCCAGCAGAAATCTCGCATTTTTACAAACCTCTCTGCTCACAAATGCAGTGTCTCCCACCAAGACCCATTCCAGGTGCCAGGTTGGGGTCCAGCAGTGACAGGGGCTGGTCTCCAAGTTGGGTTTTGCCCCACCAGCTGGACTCCTAACCTACTATGGGTCTGGAGGCTGCAAGAAACACAACCTGGACACGAGTAAACCAGATGACACTTGGCTAGGGGAAAAATAAGAAAATCTCCTCCTGGTATATGCAAGAAAGATTGTGTAAGGCACGTGATGTTGTTGTTTGGGGGGTGCTGGCTCAGCTCCATCTGGGGGTCCAATGCCTGCACAAGCAGAAAGAAGAGAGGATTGTGACTTCCTAGAATTGAAGCCGTTCCTGTTTTGGAAGAAAGCAAGTATCTGACATAATGAAACCACGCACGGATGTAGCTGTCCAAGAACTGCTATCCTGCTGCTTCCTCATCTGCAGGCTCAGCTCTGCCTCGCTATCCTTCTGGCAGAGACAAAAGGAACTTTTAATGTCCCCCAGTGCATACCACCTCTAAAAAAACAATGCCAAACTCCACCTGCAATGGGATGTCCCAGAAAGAGACACAGTTTTAACCTATCCAGCCCCAAAGTGCTTTAAGGAGAGGTCACTATGACTAGCATTATTCTAGGCAGAAGCAAACGGAGGTTGCGTTTCCTGTCTTGAAAAAGTGAAATCACCCTCATGAAGAAGGTTTGTGTAGAAACCCTGCATGAGGCTTCAGACTTCTCCAGGCAAACAGGAGGTCTGATGCTAACTGCGCAGTGAGGGATGGCCATGAAACAGCAAATACCAGCACAGGGGTAGGGTATATCCCAAAACTCCTCAGACTTTGGAAATTGAGGGATGCAAGATAAGCAATTGCCACAGTGAAAAGTGGGCTGGCCCATGGGCACTGGTTTTAGCAGTGACCAAAGGAAAATTGTCATCCAGTAGGATCACAGAAACTGTCACTGCTGCAAAGGTTAATTTTTGATGGAAATGAGAAAATACTGCCTTTTTGTTGCAGAAGTGGTTGGCTGAGCTTTCAGTTCTTCATTTAGAGAAGAGCCGGACAGGACAGCTTACTGGATGCTGATGAAATACTTTCCATTCTAACTGGAATGGAGAAGGATATTTCAGTGAATCACAAAAATTGCAGCTCAGTAAAAGTAGATAATTTGTGTTGAAGTGTATTTAAGGAATTAAATATAAGGAACTGAAATAAAGGGAGAGTGAAGAAATGACTTATGGCTTTAATTCACCTGCAGTATAAGACCTCAGTAAGCAGATGATTTTCTAATCTTGCAGGGAAACAGGAGGAATTCAAAGTGGAATGGGGGGTGCTGCCTTTTTATGAGCAGTGCTTCCCAGCAAAGCTTTCAGAACTCCTGTAAGCAGCACAGGAGACCAGAAAGAAAAAAAAAACAGCTCTACAATTGAAATCTTGAAAGACAAAAGGAAGCAAGAGTCCATTACTTATTAGAAAGGTAATGAAAGATACAGCATCTTTTTGGCTTTTCTTTAGAGAAAAGTTAACAACCCCGCAACACACACACACACGAGTTGTGGTCAAGTACTCAAGACAAAATTCAGTGCCAGAGGGTGAGTACACAGGTGAGAAGAGGAAACAGAGTAAGGGGGAAGGAAGAGGTAGACAAGGCAGGTGTGATGAAGAGAACAAGCCCCAAATATTGCCCATGCAGCCTTCTGAAACAGCTCATGGTCACCTCCGCATCACTTACGATTAACACAACAAGCTCATGTGGGATGGGAGAGCTACCAGAAAGCCAGGGATGAGCAAACATAGTCCAAGTCTTGCATTATCCATAGCTTTGGGCATGGCCCTGCATGATTCTCCTGCATAAACAAGTGAAATACAGTCTAAAAACCATTATCCCCAGGGGCTGTGAACACAGTTAGGAGAGCAGAGGGACTGTCACTACCAAGAATATGAAGCCGGCAAGGCGGAAGGGGACAAGCCCAGGCACAGCAGCCTGCTGGAGCTGTGCAAAGTGCTACCCTATGAAGACAGAAAGCAGCAGCTGGAACAATGTGCAGAGCAGACCGATTTCAGACAGAAATACAAGGCAATTCCTCCTGCAGGTCAGGACAGAGGGGCAATGGCAGCACCTCAGTCAGTAATTGCTGCCAAACAAGGGCCCTGCATTTTGCCTTGTTAAAGGAATTGCAGCTGCCCTTCCTCCCTTGCCATGTGCCGGTATGAGACAGAAGGAAATGCAGAAATAAAGGGAGAGGAAACTGCGGGCAGAAAGAAATGGAAGAAAAACCCAGCCCCAACTTCTATGCAACTGTAGAGAAAACCACTGGGCATTGTGCAACATCCCTCTGGGAAGCAACACTCATCATTGATAAAAATTATGCAAAGGGATCCATCCCGTGACTGGATGTTGGGAGGAGAAAGCAGACCATGCCTGGCCCTGAGGTAGTGCTGATCTTCGCATACTGCTAAATGGGGCAATCCAACATGCAGGATGAATTCCTGCACCTAGTCCCACTGACATCCTTTTAATTCAGATCCCTGATGACCTCTTCCCCCTCAAAGGATCTTGTCCTGCATCCTGCAAAGCGACACACAAAGGCAGGGATTTTCCTGTGGTCCTGAATGAATGATAGACTTGTTTTCCTCCAGCTTAAGTGATTTCCACAATAGACTGAAAGGAAAAAGAGCTGGAGGAGTAAAAACCAACCTCTTCTCCAGGCAGGGGATAACAACAGGGTTCAGAGTACAAGGTGCAGCAAAACACCCCGTTTAGAAGCTCATTTGCCAGTACTATGGGCTCAGCCTGCAGGCACCTTCTTGCTGCTCTTTGCAGGGCCCCAGCTCCCCAGTCAGCACCCACATCACCCCCAGGCCCTGCTGGCTCCCTCCCAAGCCTCATAATTTGCATCTGCAGCCCAGTCCCATGCAGCCCTCAGGTGACAGAAAACCCTAAGGGCTAATTCTGCTCCAGGCTTGCTCTGGCTTTGCAAGGGACACAGGCTCTGCTCTCCCATGTGTACTGACTTACAGCTCTGTTGCATGGTCTAGCAGAGATGCCAGGCTTCAGCTCCTGACCCTGACAAAAATTTGTGCCTGTTCATGTGAATAGTTCATTAGAACTTTTAAGAAGTTGCTTGCTCGCAGTGATTGCAGTTCAGAGTTTGCAGACACCATCATTACCTCCTGCACCAGACAGGAGATTGCATAAGCCCCATTTCCATGCAGACAGACTAAAATAATAAAAATACTAAAATTTACATAGCCAGAGTTATCCCATAGCCATGCAATTGCTCATGCCTTTCTTCTCTTTTTGCCTTTGGCGAGACCTCTAGAGCTTCCGATGTTAATTGTGCCTTGTGTCAAATATTTCTCTCTAGTAAATGGTTTCTCCCTTTAAATGGATTGATTCTATCTTTAAACCACATAGATGTCCCTTTGTTCTTCTCCAGCATGAAAGGGTAAATAGTGTCGAATGTTTATTTTTAAGCTGCCTTCATCTGATTTGTCCCACTCTTTTCAATCTTTCATCTCTAAGTCACTAAATACTTTTATCACCTGGCTCAAAGTCTTCTGTGTCAGCTCTATCCTTCTCTGAGTCAAAATGATCAGAGCTGAACGTGGCATCGGGAGGAGATCATCCTACTGCTTTCTACAAAAACATTATGGCATTTGGAGAAATAGTTTCTGACCCATCCTTCATGCCCTCCAATACTTCACTTAATCCTTGGACTTACAGTACCAAAAATCAGCTCAAAAAAAAAAAAAAAAAAAAAAAAAGTAGGAGATGCAAGTCTCATTTTCCAAAGAAAATGGCATTTAGGGGACTTGAATGTCACTGAGGAGGAATGAAACAGAGACTTCTAAATCACATGAGTTGCTCAGTAACCCAGATATCTTTAAAATCTGTCCTAAACTCCGTTGAAAACAATACCCCAGACTGCCTTCTTTTCCTGGTAGCTATAGTCCATTTGACCCAAGAAATATAAATTAGTATTGCAAATGACTCAAGCGCATTTGCTAACAGTGAATGTCATCTGATAACATGCTGCACACTCATCTAACTTGGTTAAATCCCAGTCTTCTCCAATCCTGATTAATTTAAATGATCTTGTATTTTACAGTTATTTGCACCCACTGAACACCCCTCTCCAGATCCTCAGGGCATTACATGAGATACAGAACATCCGCAGTACATCATGCAATACTGGGCTTGACACAGACCAGCACCAACCTAATAGCTTCCTTTTTATAAGTTCATAGATATTTGTGACCAAGGAAATGCAGTAGATCTCACTTGTCTGGGCTCCAACAAGACATTTGAAATGGTGCCACACAGTAAATTATTAGCTAAGCAGGAGGGGATGTGACTGGCATATGAAATGTAAAGTGCATGAAGAGCTGTCTGAAAGGGGCATGGTAATTGCTTCAACTGAAGAGGGAAGTGTGAGACTGAGGGGGGTCTCCCGGCACAGTTCCTTGAGTTTCTGCCTCAAAAATGACTTGGCTTAACATTTGCATTAATGATCTTGGCACAAAAAGTAAGAAAACGCAAAGGAAATTTGCTGATGGTGCAAAATAGATGCTATCATCAATCCAGAAGAGCCCAGAATATAACACAGAAAGATTATAATGACCTTGAGGACTGAAGTAACGGAGAGCTGGAGATTTGATGCAGTAGTGCAGACAGTCTGACCACACTGTTGGGGACAACAGATAAGAGTCATTGTACTGCAGGAGCCCATCAGTTGGAAACGTCTGGAGCAGAGAATGACCCGTGCAACAAATCACAGGGTTGCGATGAGACCCCAGTGTCATACAGTGTGAGAGGGGGCAATAAGAAAGAGTCCAGCTTTGTAGGAGCTCAGAAAATGAGACTGGCCACAACTTATCAGCGTATACATATCACGGAGGTGAACACCAAGGGTGGAACAAAAAGCTATTTCAGCTAATGGTCTCTGTTGGTATAAGGATATTTAGCTAGAAACTGGCTGTGAATAAAAATAGGTGGGAAATCAGACCTCCCTATGAAAGCAGTAGGCTTCTCATTCAGGTTTTCAGACCAGCAGGACAGATAGAAAACAACTCTTGTTAAGATCCTACTGTCCAAACAGCATGCCTGAGAAGCTTGCTAGATTAAAGGTGTGATTTTCATCCGAGTTTGGGCTGGTTTGTCCTGATAATAGCCTGCTCACTGAGACATTTTAGAGTCCTGTTTTAAAAGGTGCCACCAATCATAATGCTCTTGTGGAATGAAGTCTTCCACAGTGCTGTAGAAATGCAGCAGACCCAGAAATGCCTCTGACCTGGGCAGAAGGCAGCTGCCTGTTCTGTTGTTCCCAGGGCAAATGCTAGCTTCACTCGTTCCCCACCAGGACTGGAGGTGGTTTCAGTGGCTGTGGGTTTTTGTTAAGTGATTAACTACTTCACTTTGACAGCCCTCAGGTCTCTTTGCTCAGCTGTTCAGGTTAAAATAAATAAAAACTCTTTTTCTTACAGATTTCCTCCAGAATATCCCCTGCTCAGTCCCGCATCTAACAGCTCCTTTCCCTGCCTTGGAGGTGCACGACTGAGGTAGGGTCTCTTGCAATACAAACCTCTGGCCCGAAATTCTCATGACTACGTGCAGCCCCTGCTACTCACAAGGTGTGCGTTTCATTTTGTGGTTGCAGCCTTTTGCTCTTCATGTTCTCTGTATTTACCCTGCCCAGATCACCGCTCTAGCTGCTGGTTTCCTGAGAGAGGGGTCACCTTTGCAGCACTACGTGAGTGCATCAGATCTTCTCTGAGTCCATTGGGGGTTTCTGCTCCTCTTTTCTGTTTCCACTGCACACCTGGCTCTACTCATCTTCTGCAAGTCCCTCAGAACCTCTCCAGCAGCCTCTCTGCTGAGTCAAAAGAATTTTATAACATCGTCTGAAGTTTTACTATTGACTTCCTCTTTTTTTTTTCTGGAATCTCCCTTTCAAATTTACTGGCACAACACTTTCTGCGGCCAGTTTCTATCTTGTCCCCTTGCTCCTTTCTACCACAGAATGCGGGACTGAATCAGTTTCAGGCAAGATAAGCTGCCACATGTGAGGTTTGCTCTTGGGGCCAAGCCTGCAGCAAAGACAGGCACAGGCACTTTGTAAACCTTTTAAAAGGTTATTCTTTCCCAGGAGCCTCATGCTATAAGCCTGATGGGTGTAAATCTGCTGTTAAAACACAAGGCCCCCTCTGCCTAACAGAGCTATTTCTCCAGGTCTGCAGTGTTTTCTTTCAAAAACAACTTCCAACTCCAACCTAGATGATTCAGCAGTCTCAGGGCTTGGATCTATCCACCCTTACATGTCCAGACCCCCTTCATAATGACACCCCTATCACTGCTGAAAATGCCTTGCAGGAAAATGCAAAGGAGACCAAGAACCAGAAGTACAAAATGTGCAGCTGAGTCTTGTATCTGAACCTGTCTTTGGCCACTCCTCCAGCTCTCTACCTCTTTATGAGTCTGGGATCAGAGAGACACCTCCAATTTCTGTGCCTGGAGGTGACAAGGTTTTTTTCTAGAGTAGGGCTGCCCCACCTGCACACTCCAGCCCAGGACCTGACACTGTATGTGCAAAGGAGTCTGCAAGGTCTCTCTTTCATGCGTTTTATGCCCTGAGATTACCAAGCATAGTGTGAAAGGCTGGGCCACCACAGTACAATACCGGTTTAAGAGCCTAGATCTTCAGCTAATCTGTGATTATTATGATCAATAACTTACTCCAGCTCTTCCCATACTGGGTCCCTACTATCCTCCCCACCACCAAAGGCAGCAGGCTGGGAGCTCACCTTCACCTCCTGAAGTTTGAACATGGGTGCTAAGAATGTTCTCATGGGAGTTGGCTATTTCCAGCAAAGGAGAATAAAAATACTGGCCACGAGACAACTGTGGACCCTGCTGGAACAGAGCAAGAGAGAAATGAGTTAGCAAAAAACCATCAGCCACTGAAATGGGATGTCAGGATGGCAACACATTTGCAGGGAGAAGAGGCAGCTCACTAGAGAGCAACTGTGCAGCCACAAGCAGCAAAAGACAGGATGTGAACTCATCACACTGCTGGTGACTGGGCTCCTCAGAAAGAGCAGCGCAGGGAGGAAAAGGTCAAGAGAGCAGATGACTCAGGAGACAGTCACCCACCTCCCGGGTCAGGGTTAATCCTCGGTGCAGGCCACGTGAACAGGGACTGGCTGATCTCCAACAGGCAGGTCCCTGGATGCTGTCACTGAGGGTGCTGAGATGCCCTCGCTTGGCAGTCTCCAAGGAACAGGCACTGGGGCAAGAGATGTGGCACTGGGTGGGGGGTGATGCCTTAGGACACCAGCCAGGAGCTGGATTCAGCTTTGGTTCTCTCATGCTAGACCTAGTGGGCAAAGCCCAGCTAGAATTATTATCCATTTGCTCATTCCTACAGCTCAGATCAGGAGCAGCTGGCTAAGCAAGAACATGCAGTTGCTCTATAAGGTGTTTAGGAGGGGAGGAAGAACCTCTATGGGTTAGATCAAGTGGTTTTTCAGAGAAACAGAAACCAGGGCCAGGGAAAAGTTCAGCTTCTCCACAAAGATTAACACTCACTGTCACTCCAAAGCCAGACTTCTTCCCTTTCCAGGTGTTCTACCAGTATCTTCTCACTGCTGCAATGTTTTATCTTCTGATTTTTGACGCAGCTTGAGAGCAGAACATCAGGACTTATCCTGCATGGACACAGAGGGTGCATTTGTCATTTCTGGCTTGCAATAGCAGGATGCATTTGTCATTTCTGGCTTGCAACAGCAGTTTATGCGGTTGCAGGCTGTTTTCAGGCCTCCCTTTTCTCTTTAGGTTACACACCACAGCCCCGTTGTCCTCTGCAAATTTAATAGGCCTACGCTTGATTCAAATGGCATTAATGAAAATATCAAATAGCACCAGACCTGTAGGGTCTCACAGGCTTCTGGCAGCCACAGAGGAAATCCACTCCGAGGGCTGTTTTCACAGTCTGATGATGACAATGATGTGGCAGGACTATTACAGGCTCTCTCTGTAATGCAGGGAGCAAGCTCATACCCCTGGGACTAAGCTTTTTGTGTAATAATCACTTCTCAGACTATAGGGTTTACACATTTTGAATCCCCATCAAAAAACTGTGTCAGGTGAAGCTCTGGGAAGAGATTATCAGCAAGCCAAGGCTGGGGTGGGAGCACACAAACCAGCAGAGATTCTCAAACCGTAAGTGCACGTTTCCCAGCCAGGGCTTCCTGAGCTGCTCTGGAGCAGAGCCAGCCCCATGCAGCAGAGCAGCATCGCAGCACCATCTGCCGACTGCTGCCTGCAAGGCCATGGGTCCTGCACGGGGTCTCAAACGCTCAAGGAGGCTGAAAGCATCCTCACATTAACACCCCACTCTTTAGAATGACAAATCCTGCAATTATGGATTGCAATAAGCTGTGTGGTTCTTGTTTGGGAGCGAATGCAGAGCTCCTAACTGCTCACCTGGGGTCAGGCAGTGTCACATTCTCCTTAGCACAGCAGCAGTGCCTGCTTTAAGGAACATAGTCAATCCTGCAAATACTGAAGAACAAGTGTGACCATCAGAACTGACACACAATGTATTTGCTACAAATCTTTGTTTAGGTGTCAGGCAAGCTAATGGCTGGGTGCACTTCTCTACAGCCTCCTTCCCGTAACAGTGCAGGGCAGCTGAGTCCTGCAGGCATTTCCCCTGCAGATCCCAGAGCCTCCTGCCTTCATGTCACCTTTCAAACATCCATACAAAGCTTCAGGAGTGTGGTCCTCTGCTGCAGGTGAGCACTACACAGCAAGAACTCCTCTTAATAGGCTAAGGTAGCTTGTGCAGACAGGTTTTGTTTTTAAGCTGGTAGCAGCATGTCCCTGGCAGCTCAGGGCCTGTCCTTGGCTTCATTGCGACACACAGGATTTTTCCAGTTGAGGCCAAGAAATGAATCAATCGAACACATAAGTGAAGCAGTTCTCTGCCCTTCTGCAGTGTTCATGAGTCAGCTCAGATGTGACAGTGACGGAAGTCCCAACACATGCAGCAGAACAAGGGTACAAGCTTGATTTACGGCCAGACCAACTCTCTCCAAATCTGAGGAGGTTCCTGGTTCCTGCTTTTTCCTCTCCAGGGCCATTTCTTACCTCACCACTGCACAGATGCCACAAGGCTAGCGTGAGGCCTCCTCCTCCTTTGTCTCCATCTCGAAGAGGCTTTTGCCAGACAGATCAGAAATAATGCATGGAGCAGCCAATCTGCAAATCTGTCACATATCAAAGAGCCATAAACAGAATTAACACTCCCTCTGCCCAAGGAGGCAGCAAGCGCTCTCAGGGCTGGGATAACACGACATCTTGTCGTAGCAGATAGCTGTGGTGTATATCTTGCCATGTAACTGTCACGGCAGCTAGAAGGCTGAGGGACGAACTGGCACAGATGCTCTCCCCCAGTGTGTCCTCAGGGTGCTGCAGATGTGCACCCAGGAGATTGACGTGTTTGTTCTTGGAGCTCACCTTGTTAATGTTGTTGCAATATTGACACACTGTTCAGCTCAAAGCTGCTCCTAGGATGTGGAAACTGAAGCTTTTTATTATTTTTTTTTTAATCTTAGCCTTTAGGACTAGATACTTAAGAACATTAACATCCATTTTTACATCACAACTCATGCTCAACTGTGCCACTACTTTAGCTACAGCCACGTATCATCTGCTTCTCCAGAAGTCCTCAGACTGAAGATTTCTTGATGAAACAAACAATTAATACATAGAACCAGAAAACACAAGAAGGTTTCACTAATGAGACAGATGTTTTCTTGCACACACACCCCTATCAGAAACAAGTTGAACTGTAGCAGATACCAATAGCATCTTTTGTCTAATTTGGGAGCTGCACTGCACAGAAATGGGAAAAGTTATGTATGCAAAGTTTGCTGGATAGAGATCTACAACAAAGTGTTTGATATAGACAGAAATTCTAGAGAGAAACAGCAGCTTTGCATTCCAAACAAAGGATTCCCCAAGGAATATGAGAGGCATTTGAAGTCATCCACTTCTATGCCTGGAAATACATGCCGAGATTTGTCTCAGAGAAATGCAAATCAATTACGTGAATAGAAAAACATTTGGGAAGGAAAAGCAAAATATTTGGCAGGCAAACACTAAAATGCTCAGCTATGTGCGAGTCATGCCCCGTGGACACAACTGAAAACTGAATCTACCTACTGGGTGGATAAGCACCAGGCTCACATATGATTTTCCTCACCGCAAATATTTTCCCTTGGACATTAGTTTCCCAACCTCCTTTCTACACAAGTACGGTATCACACTGCTAGTCATCATGTAGAAACACTTGGGGGAAGAGAGTTTCGTTAAGTACAAAGCATTTCTTCAAAAGTGCATGAAAAGTAAACATAACGCTCCTCCAAATTGTTCTTTTTACCATTGTACCCAAAGACATAACCCATTTTACCCTGGCAGTTTTAGTGCTTTCAGCTTATGCTGTCTCTTTGGAAGCTGAATGGCAGCACACTAACTACAGACCCACACGCTTCTATGTGAACGCCTGTCAGCAGAGCTGTGCAAACGTCCTAGCAGAGGCGCATTTTACAGCAGCAAACAGATTGTCACCAGGTTCCACCCGTCTGGTAAGGAGGCAACAGGCTTCAAATGTAGATCACATCCGAGTCGTGCTGCTGAACCTATGTGCAAAGCAAATAGGAAAAAATTAGTTCCACCCTGAATTCTTACTTAAATGGACCCCCTTTTGTTTAACTCTCTACATCCAATTCTGGGGTCTTTTGCAAGATGCCCTGCAATAACTTGAGTTCGTGAGTTTTTTTCCTCCTCTTTCTGGATGGTGAGGGAGAGAATCAAAACACACACCACGTTTCTCTCGCCTCTGCTATTTGGATTAGGTTGATCTTGAAACAGTTACTTCTATTATCTGCACATGGAAGAGCGACTGCTTCACCTGCTGTTGCACTGAGCTCTGCCCCTTTAGTTCCTGAGCCCACAACCCTGAACATTCCAGTCCTGAAAGTTACTTCCTAGAGCCTCTAATTTCTCCTGAAAACCCTTGTAAGTCAGATAAGACACACAGCTCCATTTTGTTCACATACAGAATAGCAAAAAAATACATTAAGCTTCCTCTATACACAATACCTTGCCTAATTAGCACTGCCTAGAGAAAGCTGATTTCTTTCTAATGATTCAAGAGCTGATTGACCTTGCAATCCTTCTCAAACGTATACTTGATTCTCCACATAGGCTACAGAAATTCAAAAGTAGGGTGTATTTAACATAAAACCACTTTCTTGGCTCTGTAGGATTCTTTGACAGGGAACACACATTATTTTAGAAAAGAACTGAACGGTAGGAAATCTAGGCACTTACTTTATTTCCCACCCCTTAAAAAGCAAGCTAGGCAAAATTTGTTTTAAGCTCTTGATTTTGCAGAGTACATTCTCATTCTCTTTCCAAGTCTGGTTGATACAAATAAAATGACAAATTCACTACACATGGGTATCTATTTCACTTACTGACACTTACAGCTTTGCATTGCAACTTAGACCATAAGCAAAAAAAAAAAAAAAAAAAAAAAAATCTGGTGACCTCAAGTTCTAAGCAGCCCTGAATGGCGATCCAGGGCTCCAAGCTGAAAACAGCTAAGTTTTGAAAACTGGCATTTGTAATACAGCTGTAGTACAGCTGGACAAGGCAATTGCCTAAGGCCAGCCACGCTTAGTCTTTTTGAACTCTCAACTTTTACTCAACATTTGTAAATTTATAAGTCTCATTACCTTTATAATCTGTTTTCTGGTTCCTGTGCCCACACTGTTGGCAATCAAGGAATTTGCTTGAAAAGATGACTTTTCCACTGGCAATGTGTGCTGAGTTTTGTTGGTACAAGGCCAGCTGCTTGTGGTATTTAACGAGTAAGCAGGGAAAGGTCTTTGAAGATTTATATCCAATGAATCTCTTGTTTCAAAGGTTTTCATCCATGAGGTCTTTAAGAGAACAGAGCACATGTAGCTTTAAATACTCCCATTGCATGAGCACTCATTAAGCTAAAAAGCACATCAAATGCACAGCCAGAGAACGAAGGCCATCCTCCTTCTTTTCTCCAAGCTTCCTTTCTTGATCCTAAAAAAGTTTATTTGGGACAATGAACTAGATGTGGAGCAAAGGCTACCCTAGTCTTGCACTGGTTGAAGAGGCTGGAGAGTTTATATAGAATAAGTATATGAACAAAACCTCATTTTAGGTCCTCACTGCCTTAAAAAAACCAAGATGGTTAAAACATATCAATAGCAATCACAAAGCACATGCATGAGAATGCAAAACAGACTGCGAGAAACAACACTTAAATGTGTTAAGTTACAAAAGTTTAGTTTGTTCTGAGACCCTAAACCCTTACCATGATTTTATAATCTGCAAAACAAAAGGATTATTTTTTGTTTGTGGTGCTTACATCCTACCCAGGAAAAGCTTCTCACATTTTCATGTGAGCTTTCATTGTCTCTGTTCACACTCCTAATATTTTACTCTCAAAAGTACTAAATAATATGCACTGAACTGAAATACAGCAATTACCTTTAGCAAACACATTCAGAAATATTTCATGTACTCTATTCTCTTTTATGGTTCCTGCTGCAAATAGAATCTGACACTTTTGAATATACAATCAACTTACATTTTCTGATTTTGCTTCTATATTACCCTTATTATAAAACCTGTGTTAAGGGTACATACATTTCCTAAGGAGCGATCCAAGGACCCCAGTACTTCATTCCAATGGCAGTAAAGCCCAGACTGTTTTTCTTCTAATTTCAATGCATAAATTTCAGACTTGAGTTCTTTCAATCGATCTTCAAATTTTTTACTCTTTTCTATGTAATCTAACCTGTAAGTCCATACATAGGAGACAAAAAGCTTGTTAACGTGACAGCTCAAGATCAGGCATGTGGGGAAAGAGAAGAGAGGTAATTCTTTGCTTCATTTTGCTTCTTTGATAGGCACAATCACACCTGGCACATGTCAGCCTGATTTCCCCTGGCCCATTGAAAATAGGATTTGTTTCCCCATCTCTCAGCAGTCATGCACTTTCCAACTCTCTATCAAGAACTATCTTTTAGGTCAGCAAAGAGATCCTATTCCTCAGTACTAGAAGGAAGCTTCTACCCTCTCACATGCTGTTACTCAAGCATAGTGCTTCGGCCTCTACATCATGCTCTCCAAAACAAAAAGGTCCTGATCTTGTTATGGCTTGATGCCACAAGAATGCATTTGCTCTGTGCAAAAGGCTAATCTTAGACAAACTGTGTCAGCTCATAAAAAGCCTCCAGCTGAGCATACAAGGCCATCCTGAACCGTTAGAAGAGTAAACTACAAATCACAAAGATTCTTTCTGTACTTCACAGCATTAATGTACTGTCATTTATTTACACTGTGAGCATACGGATACCTTTCCCTTTCAATCTCAAAGGACAGCCTCTTGAGGTCGATGTCTTTCAAATCCAGCTTTACAGACCCTTTGTCAAAGTTGGTATCTCTGGTGTCGGTTGGTGAGTATTGTGGGTACTTGACCATGTGCTAAAAGAGGCAGCACAAGCATTGACAGTGAGATTTGATTGCTTGTTTTTTTTTGATCATTTCCCCAGCTTCTGCAAGGACTGCATGCTGAGCCATTCCATAAGGTCCACATGCATTCTGAGTTACACAGGCTGCTGCAGACCTCTCCCCTCTACCTGAAGGGCCCCACACAAACTGAAATCCACAACCCACATATCCAAAGGTAGCCTTGTTTATTTTTTAACTTCTCCTCCTTATAGTCTTGATCTACTGACATGAAAAAATACAATTTCCAAATTGTTTACACTGTGCTTGAGCACTATTTGAGCTGTCCCATTGCCTGGAAATGCCACTACCCAGCCTGACTGGGGCAATAAATGTAAAATCAGCAGCCAGTCATTCCCCGAGACAAATTGGTGCACACCAGAACAGAAACTTACGGGATAATTGAGCCTGGTTATGTCTAAGAGTTTCTGCTTTGCTTTCCGTTCAGCCTCTCTGGCTTCATGCAGGTCTTGTTTGAGATGCTCTGCTTCCTTTGCTCTGTAAGACAAATATCCTGACATGGATGGTGATTTTGAGCATAAAGCAACACCTGTATTCCAGCTACTCACCTCACTAGTTTCCAGTTACTCACCCCACAAGACCAATTACTTAGATTCCCTTTCCCAATAAAATTTGTGGTAGGATAATCACATAGGGAACAAACTGGACACAGCATGACACACTCTCAAGGACAATCCTGCATGAACTGGTTGAATTAATGTTTTTTTTTTTCTACTCTTTATTTCCATGGGCTCAGCTATATCCTGCTGATACAGATTCCCCAGGCTGTCAGAGATCCTCCCTGAGAAGGGGAGAGGTGCAATATAGCCACTCTTTACTTTGGCAAGTTCTTTGGCAGTATCCTAACACAAGCAAAAGGTTCTCAACAGCAAGGTTAAACACCCTCTGTTGACACTGCTCTGCATTTTTAGGCAGTACACAGCTGTGGGACATGCAAACCCCTACAACATGGTTCATATACAGCTTGTACTCCACATGAGTATACGTGGTTTACACTTTTTAATGATTTGAAAAGGCTGCAGGAGAGCACACCTTGGTTTTACTGAAAACAGTCTGATAATCCCTAGGATAACAGAGACTGTTAAATTTCGCCAGCGAGGCAGTCAGTGCTCTTTTGATAATGCTAAATAGAACAGGATGCTGCACAATGTTTGTGGATCATTAATAAGGGTCTTTAAAGCTGTCTCATCCTCTGTAAACTCTTACTGACCTGAATCACAACTACCAGTACAAGATGGAACAATATGCAAGAAAGTTTAGTGACTCTGAAGTAGCACTTTAGGACAAAAACCTCCTTCCTGGGCTGAGCTCTGCAAAGAGCAGCACTTTCTCCACCCAGGCCTCCCAGTAGGGTCCAAACAATCACACCCAAGCAAATCCAACCTCCGGTCTGATTCCTTCACCAGCTTCACTGCTATCAGCTCTGCCTCCCTCATCTTTTGCTCCATCAGGCGTTTCTCTTCCTTGGTTTTCAGAGCTGTAATCTCCAGCCTCTGTCGCTCTTGCTCAGCTTCTGCTGCATTCTGGGCCAGCAGTTTGGCTTCCTCTTCTGCAATCTGAGCTTTCTCAGCCAGCAACTCTGCTGCTTCCTGGGATCGTAGCTAGAAGAAAAGAGTTTTTCCTAGTTATTCTGTCTAGTATTTGCAATATCTCTTCTGCAATCAGTCAAGGGGATGACATGTTTCCCCAGCAGATCAAAGGATAAAGATGTTAATTCTTAAAAAAAAATATAAAAAATAAATCCAAAAAAAAAGGAAAAAAGAAGGTTTGACCTTTCTCTTCTACTCCTGAATTGCCTAACTTCCTGTCTCTCACCTCTAACACAGGAGAGACACTTGCTCAGTACCCAATAAAGACATCAACCAAATGCTGACAGAATCCTCCTCCCCTCAGCTGTGAGTACCATAGACACCATGTGGTATGTGGTAGACACCTCTCCCCCACATCAGAAACTCTCCTGCCTTGCCTAAGCCACAACTTCTGCTGTCTCATAGGAGCCCTAAGAAAAAGCAGTTTCCAAAACAAGAGAGCCCTTCAAGCACAAGAACATTCAGAGTAACATGCTACTCACCAGGGCCTCATTGGCTTGCCTGGCTTCGTCTTCCAGCTGGAAGAGACGCCTTTCCAACTCCTCTTTGGCTCGCTCAGCTTCTTCTCGGAGCTGCTTCTCCCTGGCCAGCCTTTGATTCTCCATCTGGAAAGAGGACAAGTAGAACACAGCTTGTGGGCTTGCAGCAGAAGCTCAGCTTGGCTTGGAGCAGTACAACAAATGAGTGTAAGGGGGAATGAACTGCTCTCTGGCTAGCAGACTAACACCACCAGAAACAAGCAACTTGCACTTGACAACACTGAACTCCACTAATTAGTAGTAGTGGTTATTTGAGACTGTTCGGGAAACACTTGGAGTGATCTGCCATGTATCCCGGGTCTTTGCGATCACTGCTTTGGTTCCCCAACCGTCACATCCTCAGAAGCTGCACTGGAGCTGTTCCAACACTCACTCCTGCACATCCCTCATATGTATTGAGGCAATGCATGGACAGCAAGGGCACCAGCCTCAATAATGACCAGTATTTTCAGCAGATCAGTATTCCAGGAACGAGAGTCTACCTTTTTTCTAGCCTTTTCTTCCCTGGCTTGTGCTTTCATTTGCTGTATCTCTATTGAGTCCACTTTTCTTCTTCTCATAAATAGGTCGTGGTTTCCAATACACAACTGCAAAATCTGTATGGGAAAAGCAAAGCAAATGTGATTGTGATACACTTGCATACCAACTCATGGGTCTAAGAGTCCCACAGAGACCTCACAGGACAGAAGCTGACCTTGATTTCAGCACAAGCACTGGCAGTTGTTCTCTTTCTGAAAAATGAAGAGAACACCCAGGACAGGCTTCATATCCAGGCATGTATGAGTTTAGAAGAGTTCATAACAAAGAAGGATTCATTTTGTTCTTCATCCTTCCCTGTTCTAATTTCCTGAGAAAGGAAAGGCAGTGAATCTAGACTACGAATGCCCTGGAGGTAGCTGTGGGAGTTCTCACCTGTGATTGCCCCTCTACAAGCTCACTGAGAAATGATCCAACCCTAAGGCTTGTGTTAGGAAGCAGTTAGTGGTGAGACACTTCCATCAGCTAGGTCCCTCCCTCATTGCTTCTCTTGGAAAATGAGAAGTGGTAGCTGGTTAAGAAGTCACAGCAGTCAGGCAGATACTGCAGTAGCTTTGCATCTTTCCATATGCTATCACTTCTCAACTTGGCAGCATATGGATTTAACTTTGCAACTTGAGACTTTTTTCTACATCTCACTCTCCACTCATCTTCCCAAACAGTCATTATAGAAGACAAGTGTCCCCTGACTCCTAGACAGAGCAGAAAAATATGTTGAAATTCAGTGTTTCTAGCCTCTAGCTGGGTTTCACTGTCAAACAGGATTCCTCATTCAGGTATCGCTCAGTATTACCAGGCTCCCTTTTAAAGGAAGAAAGCAGCACACTTACCAATTTGTTTACTTTGAGCTGGGAGGAAAAGAACTTGAAGACTTCTGCTTTTTTGTCAAGAGGTTTAATGGTTAACTGCAAAAGAGAAGAAAAAAGAAATGAAGCATAGTAAAAGGGAGGAAAAATAAAGCTGAAACTCTTAATACATAGGCCAACTTTAGCCCATCTCTGCATCTCTCCAGGAAAGCACTGATTTTGGCCATACATATGAGTAGAGTGACACAGAAGCATTTTGCCCAAAAGAATCCAAACTAGGGCTGTTGTCCATTACATACATTCCTCCTTCTGCAGGGGCTGTCATATTCTTAAAGTTAAGGAGATGTCACACACCTCTCAACAATTTCAGGTGTAAACGAAATGCCTCACAGAGGCCCAGAATGTGTCTCTTCCTCTCACACAGCCTCATGGAGTTGTTTTCTCAGATTTTCTGTCCCATCTCCCAAACTGTTTTTGGAGGATATGAAGAGTTTTCATGCTACTGGGTCAGTACTCAGTGTTTCACTTTCTATGCTGAGCTCAGTTCAGCTGCATAACAAAGAATAGCTCTTTAAGATCCTGCTTTCTGTGACTCAGAGGTTAGCATTTGATTCCTGTTATTAATTTGCAATGCAATGTATAATTTCAGGCCATCTGAGTCATCAAGACCATAACATACTACATCTCATTTCACCCTGTAGGTAACAATCAATGGAATATATTGCCTGGCAAGAAGCAGGGCTGTGAGTGTCACAGAAAATAGTGGAGCTTTAATACAGGGCTAGCCAGCTTTCCAACAATTGGGAATTAAGCACTTTATTCACAAAACTCCTGTGATGTTGAATGTTATGCAAGGAAAAAAAATCCTCTGGAGGCAGAACTCTCCTGTAGGTTGCCCTGCCTGATTTAATGTATGTGAACTTAACTCTGGACTTTCTAAGGGTTTCTGTTTGGTTAAGGGTTTTTTGTTTGTTTTAAGACAGAGAAAGAAAGGAACAGTCTGTGCTGTCCTTTGGTTGCTAGTTTCCAGGTATTCCAGAACCAATGCAGTTTTTCTCGGTTTGTTTTTCTGATTATAGCCTTCCATACAGCCACATCCCTTTCATTTGAAATGGCTCCCAACTTCATCCATTCTCTGTTGTACTCTCTAAAGCAGAAAATGGGCTGTGAAATCAGAGCAAAATTGTAATGGTGCAGCTGTGATGAAGACTGAAATAGTGCTCTGAAATTTGTAGAATTCAGGCATAAAATCAGACATCCCACTGGATATCTCTTGCCAGTGTACTTCAAACCTCATCTACAAGAACAGCTTCTGCAAGTGAAGCAGAATGGACTATTTAATCCCTGCTGAGATGATTGAAGCCAGCCCTAGTGGCACTTGTAATATATATCTTTTAGTAAAAGATCAATACATTTGTTTTGTGGAGGTCAGGTAGCAGGGAAGAAACCAGAACAGTGGACAGCAAAAGTTTGGAGAGCTCTGAGCAGTCTTTGTCTTCTAGGTGAACTGAGGTTATACAGCACATCCAAAGACAGGTCTGTTGCAGTTTTGGAATAAACCTCCCAAGATTTCTTTCCCAAAATTATTTGAACAGAGACATCTATCAGCCTGTTCCAAGAATCCCAGTCCACACCCATGCCATGTAAAAGCAATAATATATCAGATTCATCATACCTCTTTCTCACTATAGGAAATATTTCTGATAGCACTCCACTCAAATGACTTATTTGGAGAGAATCTGTTATTAATACTGTAGATATGAATACCTTTGGCATCAACTCCAAGGAGGAGATCTGTATGATTTTTATTTTGCTAAACAGAAAAGCACAAAACAGATGTTAATAAAAAGTATTCAGTGACACTTAATCATAGAAGAAAAATCACACTTATTTTAAGATAACACAGGGGTGTTTTCATAGAAGAAATTATGAACGCAGTTACTGCCAACTAGAGACCCAACAATCCCAAAAAGATACCCAATCCCCTAAAACTAAAAAGGTTGAGCTGCTTCAATCAATTATTTATCCTCTTTCCTATAACATATTCAAAGCCACCAAGGGCTTTGATAGATAACTGTTTTATTCACCAGCTCATTTAGCAGGCAGTCACTACACACCCTGCCAGAGGCCGAGAAAAGCAGAACCCAGGAGTCTTAGTTCCAGGCTTCCTAGAGGAATGCACAGTGACACTATCGTACTCAACAGCAGTTGCAAAATGCTAAAATAAAAAATAAAACACTTACAGCAATAGGAAAGTAATTGACACCATACATTTCCAAGTCTTGAGCAATCTTCAGGTAGTTCATTTCAGCTTCATCCCTAGAGAATAATATTGTGATCGCACTTGGAATTTTTTATCCAACCTTTCCCCTGCTAGCTATGTCCCCCACATTGAACAGAACAGGCAATATGTGGTTCTCAGCACTTCCTTTAATTTTGCTGTCTTGTTCTCAACAACATATGCAGGGTGATAAAAATAGCATCTCTACAGAAAAAAAGGACATCAAACCTTTGCCTGTTGTGGCCTGTCACGTAAAGTGTAATCTTTATTAAAATTCAACTCCAATCTTATCTTTGTGGGTTAATTTTGTCATTCCATTACCATCTTTTGGAAACCTACTCTCCCATTGTCTTCTGTGACATGATGCTATTTCCTTCAGGAAGAAGAGTTCATTGAGAAATACATCTTGAACAAGTTCTAAACTTGTTCAAGAAAATAATTTGGGCAAAGTTCAAAAAAAGCTGAGAGTCTCCCCACCCACTGTTGTTGTTCTCCCTCCAAGATGAGACACGAGCAAGTCTTGTGGAAAACATTCAGGAAATAGTGCTAAGAAGTATCAAGAACAGCCAAAGACAAACCAAACTGAATGATTAGGAAAAGCTACCTCTGAGTGCCAGCAACTCCATGTTTAACTGAATGTGTTAGAAGTAGCTGAATGTCCACAGGAGAAGGCACCAAAACTCATAGCCCTGGAACTATTAAATCATATCTTTGCTGTTTTAGCTCCTTGCCAAGCACACAGACACCTTGCCAACCTATAACTTTCCTAAGGTATAAAATACCATCAGATTCCTCCTTTGTTCTAGGCCTGATATAGTTCTAGAAAAGTAGCCATTGCTAGGAGAGGCGACACCAGCAACTCCAGGAACTTCACTGATTCCCTCAAAAGACTAATCTCTTAGGGCTAACAATGTTAACACAGAGCTCAAATATTCTGCAAGAATTAATTTCTGCTGGAATCCCTATTCTAGATATGAACTTCAGCATGAGCACTCAGCTTCTCTATCCAATCCAAAGCAAGTTCAACTTGCAAGTACTTGGTGCCCTACACAAGATGACACTTTTGTACCTACAATAGTGAAGGCTTCTCCCTCACTTAGGGATAAAGGAACCTATTAAAAGTATGACCTGGAGCCCAATATTTCTTTGCTCTCCTACAACAGCTAAATTTTAATAAAAAGAGAAATAACTGATTACTAAAATATATGGCATTTCCAAAGAATGAAGTGATTTCAATACCTGGCAATACCCCTGTGCTCAGCATACCAAGCAGTAATCTTTTCTTCCCACATCTCTGCCGTCAACTGATACTGCCTGAGGACCTACAGAGAAGGGAAGGAGTTTGTTTTGCTTTGAACATACAAACACATGTGCTGCCTCTCCCAAGGAATGCGAATACAGCAGTGCAGTTCACAGCTCAGTTATTTTGCCAAGCTCAGGGCAAACACAACATTTCTAACGCTCTGGTTAGGCACACAGCAGCATCTGTGCTACATCAAAGAGTTGATTCAAAGATTTGTTTTTATACACAATAAAGACTTACCCTTTTGGGTAAAAGTTCATCATGGGCTAGAAAGCCTGGCTCATGAAAATTCGGATCGTAGTCACCATACTGTCCCAAGAAAAGAAAAGATACTTTGACTTACTAAAATGCTGAAGAACTCCCTGGCTGTGTAGTTTTTGTTGGATGCAATTGCCCAAGACAGATTTAGCTCTCCCATATACAGGGAGAAACTCAAATGGGCTCCCCTCACTTGAACTGCCAAGGAAGATATTTCCACCCTTTGTGTCATGCCTCTTGTCCCAGTGTAGCTACTAAGGTGGCCTGTGGCATTAAGCAGAGTTCTGGCATGATACTCTTGGTAACTACAGATATAAAGGAATCACCCAGGACTTCTCATACCCTCTCAGTTATGAACTAAGTTCTAGAATGTAAGTGCATCCACTTTGGCAGGGCTTCTGCAGATAGCCACCCTGCCAAGAACTTGTTTGAATTCTGCCATTGTATAAATTTGGCTCTTTGTGACAATCAATTCACTATATCCTGAGAGATACTTAAATTAATCACATACCACTACAAGGTCAGGCAACTAAGTGTGAGCTCAAGACATCAGCACCTGCTGTATCCAAGGTATTTTGTAGAACAATAGGAAAAGATTCTAACTGGGAGAAACCTCATATTAAAAGGTTAGGTCCAAAGTCTCCTGAACTGTGTACAGCAGCAAACAATCATCTTCCCAGAAACCTTGTAATGGTTCATAATGGCATGTAATGCTTATTTTTCCTCTTCTATCTCTATGTCCCTGGATGACCTTCTACTTTAGCAAAGTTTAATGCTTTTGCACATTTTACTTACCATCATGTAAATGACTTTGTCAAAAAAGTAATTAAAGAGCACTGTTATTCACCTTGGCCTGAACAGCATAAGAAGCCAGTAAAACTGTTGCTTCTGGAGAGCAATAAATTTCTTCATCCAGTATCTGTTTCTTAACCTAAATCAAGAGAAAAGGGGAGCAAGTTACAGAAGGAGCTCAAAGTCAGGACTTAGATCAGACTTGAAATGAAACTGGACATGCCCAGACTAATAACTTGGCAGCAAACATCATCAGGAGTTAACAGCAACAACAAAACAGCATTTGGAAACACAGGAAATCTTCGCTTAAGGTTACATTGGATGAAAACCCAATTTTTTAAAAGCAAAAGTGCCTTAATTCCAAGTTCAGAGAAATGCCAGTCAGCTATCTCCCTGCACTTATGTATGGAAACCTGAGAGGAATGTGCTACACAACATCAGTTTTATGGTCTGCACTTCATTTCACTTTTTTTTTTTTTTTTTAACTTCCCCTTGCTTTGAAATTGCCCTTCATGTCTAATTTATGATAGTTAGGTTTTCCTAATATTTGCACTGTACCTCGAATAAGTGTCATTTGTAAGTGTAAAATATTATCATCTTATCCAAGAACCACTGTAGTTTCCTGAGTTTTTCCTGCAAATGCTCCTTTGCAGAAAGCAGCGGCTTCATTCTAGCTCACGGTGTAAGAATCTTTACTCCAGGCTGGCAAAACAAATTTACCTGCATTTCTTGGCTTCCATACGCTGCCAAAGGATGTAAACGGACCCCAGGTACTAAATCCTGACTGTAAATTATGGTTTAGATTCCAGTTTAGAATAATATTCCCAGTTTAGAATAGGAAAATGTCTTATCCATAAATCAGCAAAAGCTTTTGATCTTGTATAGTTAGAACTTTTCCTTCTGCTACCTTCATATAAAAGTAATGAAACATCCTTTCTAATGCTCCCTTTTATTACCAATTCATATCCCAGAAGGAAGCTATAGCAATTTTGTCTTCACCATTAAAAAAGGGCAGGTGAGCATCTCAGTTGCTTCAAATCACCATAATTTCTTTCTGTTCAATGGCACTAAATGGACTGCATGAAACAGTGATCTGACCTACTACTTAGAAAGGTACTAAAAGCCTAAATAACCAAACCTGCAGTTTTGGTGAAAAAGTTACTATTATAACATGTAAAATACTGAACTTTTGGGGGCCAGAAGGAACCTCTGCAGGTTATCTAGTCAAAGCAGGTCTGATCAGACCAGACTGCTCAGGGCCCCATCCAGATGAGTTCTGAATATCTCTAAGGATAGAGACACTAAATATTGAAAACATTAATAACACGTTTGCAAGCTTTCCAGAAAGTAAACCCTCAACAAGAGCAGACCTGCAATGGTCATAAGCCAGTGTTACAGTATGAGAGATTGAAGGAGAGCCCACAAAGAAAAACTGCCTTAGAGCACCAAATGCATTCAATTATAGTAGTCTAAGAACAATAAAAAGGTAGAGGCTTAAAAGTAAAAGCAGAGGGTAAACGGTAAAGAGTCTTTTAACATTCTTTTAAGTTTAATAATCTATGGCACTACCATGATCAGAGGCATAATAGCTTGAGATGTTACTTGATTTCATACCTGCTGGCTTTTTACCTTGAAAGATTAAGAGAGGAGAGAGAAAGGAAAAAAATATTCACAACTCCCTCTCAAACATAATGAATTTAGCCGATTAACAAGGACAAGATAAGAAAGATTTGCATAATGTACAGTCTTAACACTTCCAAAAGAAATTACTTGAGATAATACTGTGCTATCTTGACAAATACAAGTTGGAACTACAAGCACTGTGAACTGAAATGAACCAAAAGAGTTTTTCTTTTAAATTTAGCCTCTGGTGAGTACAGTATATGAACCTGAGTTATAGTGCAGGGAAAACTGAGCTGTAAAATGGAAAGAATGAAAATATTTTTCTTCCAAATTGGAAAGCTGTGGCTTTCATATTCCATGGTAAAAATCGTATCTTTCTTTCAGAATTGAGAAAAAAGATAAATCTCAAACATGTCAGTTTTTTTTTTCTCTCAATCTTACAAGGATGTTTTGTTATGCTCCTTCATAAAAGATTTTTTTTTTTTCAATCTTTAAACAATCTTTTAGTCTTAAGTTTATTCATACAAGTTTGGCAGAAAGCTGTTATGCCACGTTAATTTGTAGAAGTCTGAAAAGGCAATAGAGCTGAAAACTGTAAGCATCCAGTTGTCTGTACATGTTTTTCCTATTAGCATCCAGGTGTGATCTTAAGTTCTTACAGTCAGGAAACTTTGCAAGTTCAAAATTGTTTCTGTCTTGTTTTTCTACCTTTGGAATGAGAGGAATTTGCTAATTGCATATCTGCCAGTCAAGGCAGGTTCAAGGAAAAAAGCAAAGGCAAAAAAAAAATGGGATTAAAAGAAAGTGAGGAAAAGTTCTGCCCCTCTCATTCCTTTCCAAAATTAGCTTAAGAACCAAACTACTAAGTGGTTAAGGGTCCTGGATCAAGCTCTAGCTCCTATGCTAGCCCTTGGAAAAAGAGCCCACTTACTTCATTAACACCCTCCTCAAGAAATGAGTGCATTCATTGCACTTATTTATAGATGAAGATCAATTTTACTCCATACACTGTGTCCTTGCACAGGAATGTACAGCTGAGAGCTATGAGAAGGCAGTAACTGCTCCAAGAGTTGTAAACTGCAGAGGACAATGCAGCAACTCAAGAAAGAAGCTGGACTAGCATGGATGTTGGAGGAGGCTGCGGAGCAACAAGGGACCACCCGAAACCCGCTCTGGAACTCGCTAGATCAGCGCACCTACATTTCAGGACATATCAAAGTACATGATCTTTTATTCCTACAACCCAGAATGCAGATCCCTCAAGGATAGGTTAAGGGAGGCCTTGTCTCCTAGTGATTGTGTCTTCTACAGTCATACAGAAGACCTCCTAGTAACCACATGGACTATTTTTAGGAGCTTGGGAGTTTTAATTTCAGGGCTAGGCTGCAGTCACAGGTCCTGTTCCAACTACAGCTGATACAGGAGAAAAAAAACTATTGTCCCCAGCTGCTTATCACTGCTCCTTTCCTCTTCACCTCCTTCACACCTGCCACCATAATTGCCTGTGTAGTCATTCCTCCAACACTTCATCCATCTAATAACAGGTCTTCTCTAATCCTGTTCATTTTGACAGAACTGGGTTAGGGAATGGTTACACAAGAGGTTACACCACTAGTCCAAGAGCAACAAGAAGCTCTTTAGACCTCTCTTCATCCAACTCAGCTGAGGCCAGAGCAGGCAACAGCTGTCCAAGGCTCAGGACAGCTCTTCAGTTTAGAAAGATTATAGACATTTGCTGCTACTCCAGTTATCAAAGGACTAATAAGAGTAAATATGTAAAGTTTAGCAGAAAAGATGACCAAAGGCAATACAAATGGATTAGGGTGAACACAAAAGAAATTCAGTTAAACTTGTTCCTGACCTGAAGGAAGAATAAATGCTGGGTAATCTCCTGTAATAGTTCCTCTTCTACCTTCTCTGGATAGAATTTAGCCAAAAAATGAAAGCTAACAGGATCTTCTTTGGGGATTTCTTGATCTAAAACCTGTTTAAAGAAAAACAACATCAGCACGAAAAACAGAGAAATGCCTCCAAATGATATTCAAGGGAGAAGAGGAAATGGAGGAGGGAAGAAAAAAGGATTCAGAAAGCAGATAAGTTATAATCCACTAAAAGAAATCTCTTCAAATTTTAGTAGGAAGGACAATGTTGTGCTTTAATGTAATAACAACCACATATAGTAGTGATCAGTGTGTGACATTCTGCGCCAAGTGTTATACAAGAGATCAGACTGCTTAACAAAATCAAATTCTTTAGCTTTAAAAGATACTATCTAGAATTATGGGTTGTCACTTAACTCATGTTGCTTTAGTTCCTGAACTAAAAAAAAAAAAAAAACTCTTTTAAAAGTAGAAATCGCTGGGTTACTTTTTCGCCTCCTTTCATTTTCTATACCTTTTTGTCCATTTTTAGCCAGGTGCACATTCCTTTTATTGTGTACTGCAAGCCAAAGAACCAAGTCTCCCTCAAACCAAGTGCTCGGCACACCAGATCAAACAAGTCCTTTCCTTTCCACTTCATCTAGAAGAAAAAGAAAATTAAGCAAAAATGGATTTTGTCTTGAAGAAACTTGCTACATTTTAGGCAAGTAAAGCAGGCTACACTTAGCTTTCTCCTATAAACCACTTTATCTCACCTTTATCTTCTCAGTGAAATATACCCACTGCTGCCTATGGCAAAGAAGCAATAGTTACCGTGTTCTACCTCCTCTTTCTCTCCTCCACACTCATTCACAAAGCAGCTGTAGTTATTTAACCACAGTATCACACTTCATGAGCACAGGGAATGAGCACTGTAATCTCCTAGGTACGTGGCAAGGCTTTATTACTATTTGTAAAATCTTATTCAACAGACTATACAAATTGGAAAGACTGGAGAGGAGGCCAGGGGAAATTAAGGGAGTGCCAGGGCACAGAGGAATAGAAATGCCAAACAGTCATAAAGTAAATCCATCCTTCACATACCTCAGTTATTTTAGTGGTGCTAAACCAAACCTTTATGCTACTTTGATTTAAATGAACAGGAATCTGTCTTCTAGGAGCAAAATTTAGCATGCAATCAAGATTCTTTTTGTATTCAGGAAGGAAAAAAAAGGCGATCTAATCTGATGGGGTAGATACAAAATGAGAGTAATTTACTAGCCCAGCTCCATAGAGAACAGATTTTGATTAAAGAACCTGAATTTTGCACATACACGATGTCTCATTTTTCACTGAAGAGGCTGCACATCTGTTTCTCCTATTTGGCTACATCTTAAAAGATGATTTTGTCTAATCGCATGGGCAGCCACTGAGAACTTAATAGTAAAAAAAATGAATTTCTGGGCAATATTTGGATGGGAAGTAGGAAATCATCCCAGGAAAACAGTAGTATTTGGGGAGAAAGGAGGGACAGCACAGGAAAGAATATATCAACCTGGATTTGTTAACAAGGACCCTGAGCTCTAAAACATATTTCCAAATCCTTTATTTTCATGACTGTGCCTACAGGTATTCTAGAGCAGTAAGGCACAGGAATGTACAGCCTGTGACTAACATTCTGTCACTGAGGGACTTACTGAAATACTAAACCCTTCACAAGACAGTCACCTCGCATTGGAATTGTCAGTCTCAGTGGACCTGAGTTTTCTAGCTCCCCTTCTCAAACTAACAGTAAATCTCTTGCTTCTGTTGAATGATTAGGAATTCATCAGCCACACAGCTCTGTCTCCTCAATAATACAGCCCAAATTATTTAGCAATTGATCAGCTGGTATATTTGTACTCTTCCATATTTTTCTGCAGTTGTGATTTCTCTATCCAATTTACTAGATAGCCATAACTTAAATGAGATGAGCTAGTTTTGCCATTCAGATTGATCATTTTTCTCCTCTGCTCAAAGGAAGTGAAAGCCACAGTCATTTTATCTGCAGAAATAAACTGGAGTTTACAAATGGAAATTCTCTTCAAATATGATGTTACCAAGATCAACTGAGCATGGAAGTATCATTTGGAAAATTATTTTAAAAGCAACATCTCTGGATGAACTCTGATAAGATTTCCTCATTGAGGCAGCATCTTAAGTCATGTCATTTATAAAAGAGAAGTCTATGGGGAAATAGGCATACTTACAAAGAAGAAGTTGGTGACACATTGTTTATAAAAATATTCGATCAATTTTAAGGCAATCCATGAACTTAGAATTTGAACTTTTACCCATTCAGGGATGCAGCCCTTCAATTTGTCTTTTTTAATAGTGGGACTGTCTTTACATTAAGCTAGTACTCCCAAATGGTAGTGACATTTTTCACAGAGTTTGTAGCTAGACATGGAAGTTTGAGCAGAGTGAGGAATTGATCTCGTAATCCACTACTGTCTCTTCAGTGATTCAATTCCTTAATTCACAACTACTTTCCAACAGCTCAACTCCTTCTGGGCTTTTTACAGCATTTTGCAGTATCTTTGAAATATCTTTTATACCTTGCTAATATAAAAGACAATCTCCATCTCCTTCCAGCACTCTGCTGAGGACTCTTACCTCACAGCTGAACTCCATTTCAGCATCCACTGTTATGATTTTGACTTTAAAAGTCCTTGGTTGTTTCTTCTTCAGGCCTCTAATGGACATATTTTTTAACTTATGATAGCCACACCTGAAATTGAACACGTTTTACATTTAGGGCTGGAAATTCATTAAGATTTTCTTGGCTAGGTTCCAAGGCAGGATGAGTCCAGACTTGTATAGAGATAACCCATATTCAAGAGTGACTTTAAAGACACTACAGCATCCAAAAAGATACTTGAACCATAAACTAAGAGAAAACTAAAAGAATTTTTATAGTTTAGCATGACAATCTGCTCTTTAAAAAAAGAATTGCCCCCCCCCACCCCCCCCAAAAAATAATTCTTCTTTTTTCTCTTGGATCCATGTAAACACTGGAATACTACAGAATTAGAATGAATCTCATTCCAACCTTATGTTGCAAGATCCAGGGGTCTGCCTCTCGCTACGGCTGAGAACATCTAGGGACCCTCCAATCCAGCCCTCGTGATCCATACAATCAACATCCATGCAACTCAGCAGTCTCTTGCACTGAAACTCTGCAGTGGATAAATGGGCACCGTTTCACACAGGAAACACTTGGATTTTGAGTCATGGCATCATAAATACAATATTTTCATCCCCTCCCCATAACCAAGCAACATTCCCCCTAGAGTCTCTCTGCAACAAATACGGAGTTTCTACTGATGCAAAACATGTAGCAAAGAGCTGCATTACTTAGCAAACACATATTTTATCACCCCCATCTTAGTCCTTTTCCATCAGTTATGGCTCCCCTGAGCAACTCATCTGTTGCATTTATCCACACCATAAGATTTTAACTCCCCACGATAATACAAATGCTAGTGAAATCAAGCTGAATTTACCCTGTTCTCTTGGGCATACTAATTTACAATGATGAAAGCTATTTGAAACATTGACTTTTCCAGTAGACTACTTCTGAGGAGAAATTTAATTTTGCATAAGCCTACAGAATATTCCTTCAAAAAGCTCATATTTTAAATGCAATTGACTACATTCCTTCAAAACTAAAATGCATGAAAACATATGCTGATTCCATTGCCAGAGGGATTTGAGAATACTAGTTGAACCAAACACTGAAAGCTGGGGCTAAATGATGTGCTGAGAATTTGCACTTTGCAGTTCTCAAATGCTTATTTTTGAACATAGGAAATCAATCTGCAAAATGTGTGTGTTTTTTTAATAAAATTAATAGTTCAGACTTACACAGCCTAGTTAATATCTGTGAGCTCTAAAGGCTAGAAGGAGACGAAGGCATTTTTGGTTTCCTATAAAATAAGGCTATTAACATGTGGCAGACTTCCAATCTCTCCTTAAGAAATTCTAAAATAAAGTCATAGTTTAAATTCAAAACTTCCACTTATTCAAATCTTTCAATATTTTATAGAATATCTTATCTGTCTTCTGCCATGCTCTAACCTGGCATACATGCATACTGAATAATTAGCATTTACTTTGCATTGCCCCTCACCCAAAAAAAACAAATAGCTAATAAGAGGAAAAATGTATATGATATTTTTCTTTATGGACTTGTAGGGAAGTAGAGGCAGAAAACAGATGAGTTAGTTACCAAATCACATGGAAATCAGAATGAATATTTGAGACAATTCAGAGTGGGGAGAAGTTCAGGAGGAAGTTCATCTTCCTGACAGCACTTGGATCAGCTGAGACATCCTCTCCCTCCAGCTGCTCCTGGCAAAGCTTCTGCTGAAGTCCCACGTCCAGTTTGGGGTAACAGGCTTCAAGAAAGCTAAGGGACTGACTGGAGTGAATTCAAAGGAGATTCAAGGACCAGAAAACCAATCTGTGAGAGGAAATGAAAGAACTGGTTAATATATAGGAGACACAAGTGTGATGGGACATGAAGATATGTGCAGTCTCTATGATCAAAATAGTCAGGTCAAGAAATAATGAGCTTAAACTACAGCAAGGTTAGACACTGAGAAAAATTCTCTAAGATACAACAATGCTGGAAAAGCCTAGGATGTTGTTTTCATCTTTCTGAAAGAGTTAGACAAACTTCAGTCAGGAATGGTGTGAGGGTATCTGCTCCTGGAACGAGGAAGGAGGGAATCATATTTCCCCTCAAGCTCTTCTCCCACCCTGGGCCTCCAGAGCTCAGTGTGACCAGCCTCCTGCCACCAATGCAGTACAACTTGCTTCCAAGACCCCAGCAAAATTTAAACTCGGGAGAAATATCCAGGGCAGCACCAAATACCTTCACTCTCAGAATACTCCCTTGTCTCCGGAATACTCTTAAAGAAGTGCAAAACAAAGATCTCCCCACAAAATGCTTTTGTCCTATACTTTAGGCACCATTTCTGTACTTAGCAGAGCTCAGCTTCTTTCTATTTAAGTATGAAGATGTTTTCAATTAAAGGGAAATATTTTGAGAACGTCCAAGTCATCATAGTAGTACAGTATAATGTAACTGCAATAGTCTTCAGAGTCAAAGTATCATGTGAAGGTATCCGAAACAGTAGCATAATTATTCCAGTAAATTTTAGTCTCTGATCTGCCAGATGCAGAGCTGATGGCAAAATTACATTTTCACCTGTTACATTCCAAAGACCTTTCCTATCCAGTTTTCCTCAACAGCCACAGTGTTACTGAAAGTGTGCCATTGGACACAGCAGTTAAGGTATTAGAAGCACGAACCACTATGAAATACTGGATACAAACCCTCCTATTAGTCCTCTTTAGAAGAGAAAAAAATACAGAAGGCTGAAGACAAGAGGAAAACGCTTCAGAGTTCATTTTTAATAAGTAACTTGAACCAGCCAATTCAATTAAATAAGAACTTGGAGTTAGGGCTGGTATAGAATGTGCTTCATGGAAAATGCTGTACAGATAAAATTGAACTATTTCAAGAGAATGTATCCATTTTCTCGAAATATGTCAAAAAACTCCAAACCCTTTATTTTTACTTTGAAGTTCTCCTTTTTCCCCCTTGTATAACATAGTTGAAATGACAATATAATTTGTTCAAGACTTCCAATAGCACTTTTTTTTTCCTTTCCAGAATTTTAATTCCATGGAAAAGTACATTCTGTCTCACAGTATAAAGGCATTTTCAAATATATTTTCCCAAGAAATGTAAACTCAATTCTAATCAGCTGTACTGGG
The DNA here is from genome assembly GCA_034781795.1 of Crypturellus tataupa. Lineage (NCBI taxonomy): Eukaryota > Metazoa > Chordata > Aves > Tinamiformes > Tinamidae > Crypturellus > Crypturellus tataupa. The sequence continues at coordinate 1,506,287 of JAWLRI010000482.1, read as the reverse complement.
AGAGAAATAGAGGGAAAAAGCCTCATACTGAGTTTAAATGAATGTCAACTACTGATAACATAAGCAAAAGCACATAATAAGTACTTAGAAAAATAACTTTTCAAATAAGAGAATTCTTACAGAATAAAGCAATACAGCTTTGCAATCTTTGATTTAAATGCAAAGTGATACATTATCAAGATCTCTTGCTAATAATAACAGCTTTGAACTGTGAATCATGTGCAACTCGTTTCAAGATACAGTTTCTGTCACCAAGTTCCAATGATTTATTTATGCAGTTGCCAGAGGGATATAAGCTCAAGATCCAGAAGCAGCAAAATGGGATCGCTCACAGTACGTCATCAGATCCTTACCAAACACTCCATTAATCCAAACCAGGGCGGGGTAAAAAGCAATTCTTGTCCAGCCAGAATCTGGGAAGAGTTTAGGAGCTGTGAATGTCCACAGCTTCCCCAGCACCTAATGAAAACAGCAGAGAGATAAGAGCTTCGCTGGATGGGGGAACAGGGATGCAGAAGTGAGGAATGGAACTTACAGGATCTCAACAGTATCGAAGTTGCCTTTCTGGGTGTTCGCAGTAAAAGCACTAACATTCCCCACCTCCCACTGGATTACAACCTGTTCCCTTCCTGATGATGGGAAACCAGCACGGGAGAAAAACGTGGGGGTGCGAGGGAAACCGGGAAGTGCAAGAAGAACTGGCAGGGTGACTCCTGTGAGGACTGATGCTTATCCAGAGTACAGCACGAGCGGGACAGCAGTGCTACCTGCTGTGTCAGGCAGCTTAGGGACCTGGGAAACCATCCTCACGCACTTCTCCTGCTAACTTAACAGAATTATCTCAAAGAAAATGAAAACAGCACCTCCAACTCGATAAATCCTGCACATTTCACACATTTCAGTTCGTTACAGAGGCAGAGATGCTGCGAAATACCTCAACTAGCAAGCAGTAATTAACCTTCCCAAGAGGGAGAGTGTGACTTTCAGTTTAGTATTGCCAAAGCAAATGGGTGTTTTGCAGGACTCTCCACAGCATGTAAAGCTTTTAATCTGCATAACACTTTCAATAACAACTGTGCACGAAGTATTACCACCCAGTCACACTTTTAAGGAGCCAAACAAGTTAAAAAAGTATCGCTGCTCTCACCAACTCTGACACGTGAAGCCAGCACTGCTTTTTAATGGGAACCTTGCTGGTCTCAGCAGTGGCCAGGCTAGCAAGTGATGGAAACTGAGAGCCCCTTTGCTCATAGCCCAAGGGGCAACTGCTCTGTCCCTCCAGCTTAATGCACATGGGCAGCCCATCCACCAAAAAAGTCCTTATTTACGCCTAAAATATATAACCCAGGTGGGTGCAGTGTGATTTAATAAAACGAGGTCTAGGAAGATCAACAGAAGATGTGTGATGCACCAAGCACAAAATATATCAGCAGAGATACTGCTACAGCTTGAAAGTCTTTTCAGCACCGAAATACTTATTCTAACTCTTATTCCTAAGACTCTCCACCTCATCATCTCTCTCCTGAGTTTCTAAACTTTAGCTCAGAAGTTAAAGCAAGTTAACTGAATAAAAACAATAAAGGAAAAAATGAGCTTCTTTACAGTCACTGACTCACACTTCTGCCTGTGCTCCCTGCCCTAAGTAACAATTTAAGCAAATAATTCATTGTTTTAAAATGGGTCAGTGATATAAATATTTTTCTTACCTCTCAAACTAAAAAGAAGTTATCTAAAGTCACCGTCTGGAATCAGACTTACTTCCCAGATCCTTTTCTGAACCAGCATAGGAAAAATAAAAATCTCTTTTGATCCAAAAGTCCGTATTTTTCAGCAGACATCAATGTCTAGTCCTCACATAAGTTTTGGCAGTGAAAATAAAATTCAAGAACAACTTTCATAGCTGATCCCCTTTCCTTTGTTTCCTATGAACTGCAGCATGTTAGCGCCCTCTGAAAAATCAAAGAATCGCTTCCCCAGGTGATATGAAAGGGCTTTAACCATTTCCTGCCTGTGCTGGTGGCGAGACTCCTCCCAACTTCACTCCAAAGCCAGCAACCAGACCCTAAAATAAAATAAATCCAGGTTTCGGAAGCAAGCCCATGAGTCCTGACTCGCATATTGCTGCAAATTGATAGCAAACTTTGGAGCAATCCCCTGGGTGGTGTTTGATAAACTGTCTCAGCGGTGTCTCCTGCAATACAAAGCGCAGTCTGTTCTCACCCTTCCCAGCCACCTTAAATAGCCAAGTCGCCCAGTGTTGTCCCAGCAAGCAAACAGGATTCCCTACCTGCCTTCTTCCTGTGGCAACAGATGAGGGAAGAGTAACTCATAAAGAGAACAAGGTTGAAAAAAAAGGCAGCAACCCACATGTTTGCCCATGGGGAAAAAAAAAAAAAAAAAAAAAAAGTGATTAAACACAGGCTAAAAGACCAAAATCTAGCCCCAGGCTGAGGTCTGGTGAGCAAAGCACCAGCACTGGCAGCTCCAACACCATGGCAGAGCCATGGTTCCTTTTGCCACTATTCAGCTTGGAAGTTTCTTTAGGGATGGATTTTCAGCACAGATTTAAGCTGAATTTCTACCAGCATGGCTAAGCAAGGGCATTTTAGGTCATTTGTCCATTTTTGACCTACCTATGGGGAGGATAACCTGGGATTCCTCCCCGTGGGAGGAAGCTGCCTCTCCACTCAGCTTCACCTCACGGAGGGCACAAGCAGCGCCTCCCTCCCCACACACCGTCACCCCTCAGAGGACCCCACAGCGCTCACACCAGTCACTGACACCAGAAAGGGGCCCAAGGTGCCACATGGGCTGCCATGGAGGTGTCACCCGGCTGCCAGGGCAGCAGGTTTCTGTGAGAGGGGCAGCTCAGGCCTCAGGCTCCCCAGAGCACCAGCGCCACCAGAGGGCTAATATGGCCCCTAGAGGGCCAATGTGGCCACCAGAGCCTGAAGGACAGGGTCCAGCGCGACCTTCAGAGCTATTTTACACGCTTATGACCCCAAAGCGGCTCTTATAAGGTGTTTAGGACCAAGGAAGCGCCCCAAAACCCCTCACAAAGGAGAACGCAGAGCAGCCAAGCGGGAGCAGCGCGCGGGTGCCGGCGCCTTTAAAACCCCCCGCATGGCCCCGCCCCCGCGCCGCCG
>JAWLRI010000482.1:1468004-1498313 GCA_034781795.1 Crypturellus tataupa | reverse complement strand
CCCCCTGCCCTGCCCCGCGCCCGGCCTGCGCTCGCACCCCGCCGGGCCCGGTGCGGGGTGTCCCCGGTGCCCGGCGAACACCCGCGAGGCGCTGCCAGGCCTACGGCTTCTCTACCCGGCCCTTCCTGCAGGTGTTGTGCGTGTGCCTGTGCCTACCCCCGGCCTGGGTGTCAGGCACGCGCTGCCTGTCGTGGTGCAGGTGTTCACGCAGGTGTGCGGTGCCTGAGGGGCCAGGCACGCGCTCCCCACGAAGGCGAAGACACTGCCCTCAGCAGCGCCTCGGCGTCCGGCCACAAATATGTGGCCCTTGGGGATAGGAGAAGCGGGTGTGTGTCGTGTCCCCAGGGTGCTAGAAGTGCAGGAACGCTCAATCTGGGATGGAGTTTATTCCCGTTATTCCCTCTCCTTAAAATGGGCAAAGCTGCTGTCTCGAAGGGGCAGCAGCCCCTGTGCAAGGCGAAAGGGATGAACTCTGCAAGCAGCCGTTTGCAGTGGGAAAGATACGAGGTGTTACAAGGTTTTATGTCCCTAGGTGTTCATCTTTGAAATAAACTTTGACTTTTGTTCAGACCACAAATTAAAAACTGTCTATTCATAGACAAGTTCTTTTTTACCTCTTCCAGGTAGACACGAGTTACTACAAAATATGATCTGTGGTCTGGTACCTCCCTATCCACCCAATTTATATATTGTGCTAAATAAGAACTAGAACTGTTTTCACCACATTTTTAGTCTTAACATAAGCAAACTGTCCAATGTTCTGGTTTTGTATTTAAAACCCAGTCTTTGTAGTATTCTGCCAGGTTCTGGGGATGAATCATGATCAGCCTGTCAATAGTCTATAGAAGTTAAAAACAGAAAGGTAAACTTAGGTTGTCAAAGTCATGATATCCATGGTTTGTTAGATGAGAATGTCACTGGAAGAGTTAGGGAGCAACTATTTAAAATGTTTTTACCTTTTTTGTTTGCTTGTTTCTCCCTAGTAATTAAGTATTGACTTTTTCTTCTACGCTTTGAAATAACACAGTGGAGATGACAACAGCTTTTTTGAAATGTGGACTTACTTCACCCAATCATTTGCTGTTTCTGTGCACCATCTTCACAAATCCATTTCAACTGTTGTATCAGGTGCAACTGCAGGATCTGATTCTGAAAAAGCTACATAATAAAAGCTAAGCCCGTAGTTAAGTATTTGTAAGAGAAGAACCTCTTCGCAAAGTCAAGCAGTGTCTTAGCAGATTTTGTGAAAACTCTATTCTAAAAGTATTGTTCCTAGAAAATAAAAAAATGTGAAATGTGGTATTAATTTCATATAGCGTGTCTACATGCGTTCTCTAAACATATTTGTATTTACATTAGCAACATTCACATAGTTTGCATACAATATCTGCTCTGCCTAAAGCATGTGTTATAGTATTGTGGGGCATAATGGTAAGAAGTTAGTTAAAAGTAAGCCCTCCAGGTGATGGAATATGCTGTTCTTTTTGCATAAAGGGGCACAAATTTGTGGATGATGCCTACAAATGGCAGTTGAAAAGAAATATATTTAGCATTAGTGTGGTACTTCTCAGAGGATATAATGACTAAAAACAAGGCCCTAGCACCCCAAGCAGGCAAGCTGCATGTCTGTTTTAAAAAAGGTCCAGCTGTTACCGTTCTTTTTTATGCATAATTTTAGGTGAGGTCTGCCCTCTCCCCCATTTGGCATCAGCTAGGGCAGTGTGTTCCTGCGGTGTCTAATGCAGTTGTGCCAGCACACAGTCACCTGGCCTGAGGGATGCATCTGCTCCAAGTGACTACGTACCCTCCGTGCTGGCAAAAGCCTCATCAGAGAATACCCTTTTAAGTGCTTATTTTTGGGAAAGACTGTTCAGCTTTCAGCATAGTAAACATGTCTGTATGTTTGACTAGGGTGAAGGAAAATTTCATTTTCAATAAATACACCAATAAGATTTTTGTCAGTTGTTTCTTAATGTTGAAGGTCATCTCATCTGTGGTGGGGTTTTTTTGATTCTTTTCATTTCTTTGCTATTGAATATCGTTTCCATTCTGCTTCCTCAATGTAAAGCAGTTCTTTTATGCTTTTTTCCAAACACTGGGACTAAAAGATTGACTGTTAAAAACAGACAGTTAATGAACTGGTTTTGTATAGTGTAGACAGGTATGTTCATAAAAGTATTTTTCACAAAAGAGGCTGAGATTTTCTTCCTTTTTTTTTTTTTTTTTCCTCAAACTTGATAATCTGAAGGCCAGCTTTATAGCTGGAGGTTGATGTCTGTCTTCTAGATCTCCTGGGCAGAAATTAAGGGTGAAGAGTTGACTTCTGAGGCAGGAGTAGGTTTAAATCTCCAGCTATGATGCAGTATTTTTAGAATTTCTGAGATCCAGCATAATCCTTATACAAAAAAAAAAAAAAAAAATAGCCCACACCCTATTGCCTTTGAGATTGGGGTTCCCTGCCATGCACTGTAGAGAATTAATTTAATAAACTAATTTCTAGTAATTGAGTGAATTTCTGCCAATTGGAAAAAAGAAGAGTAATTGCTCTAACAGAGACCACAATTGTTAATTGTAATGTTTGGGGTACTCTGTGGCTTAGAGGGAAGCGTATTACTTTGAAAAAGGTACTTGTAGAAGCTCCATAAAGAATTAAAAAAAAAAAAAAAAAAAAAAAAAGTATGTGAAATCCTGTTTCAAAGTAGGGGAAATGGACATTGTTCAAAGAAAGTGGATCTGTATCCCTACACAGTATAATTGCCACAATTTGGAATTAAAATATTGGCAGGCTGCTTGTTTCCTGCCACTCATAATTTTTTTTCAAATTAGGCTTTGGTTATACATTTCTTTCTCTTGAAAGATATTTTATTTAACTTTTCCTTTCAGAACTGTGTTTAAGTAAACACAGGAACATATGGTACTTTCCTATTTACACTATACAAACCTTTCCGTATACACACTGTCTTTTTACTTTTTCACTCTTGGTTGTATATAGCAAGACAGATCCAGCTTCCTTGAGCAAGAACACTTGGTTAAAGGCAAAAGAAATAGACAAGAAAAAGCAGCTATGCATCCCTGGCATGCTCACAAAGAATAAAAGTGGATAGTGTATGGTTAACTTTGCAGCTCTGTCTCACACTGGAAGATTTTTAAAGGGTAAATCTCAGTGGGGAAAGAACTGCCTTTGCGTTACTAGCAAGTAGATCAATTGAAAAAAATAGCAGCAGCCCTGAATGTAACTCTGTGTTATCACTGTGTTTGTATTAAACTTGATCTTGCTCATCTTTCCTGCGTTGTGGGCATTTTCAAGACACACTCAGTGACAGTGTAATGTACTTGTTAATGTGTAGGGGGCTGGTATCATCAGCTAGCAGACCTCGTGAAGACAGTTGGTTAAAATCGCTATTTGTTCGCAAAGTTGATCCAAGGAAAGATGCTCACTCCAACCTTCTAGCCAAAAGGGAGACCAGCAGTCTGTATAAACTACAGAGTGAGTGATCTTTTTATATTTAACATTTTCATTTCTTTATCCTGTTATTGCATTTCTCATCTCATGTTGTTGTTTCAGTTCACAATGTAAAACCAGAATGTCTAGATGCCTACAACAAGCTTTGGTAAGTGTGGACGTTACATTTTCACATTTTAGACGTGTTGATTTGATCACAAGCTGTCCCGAAAATTGACAGATACCATAATTGTTAAGAGGGGAAGGGGAAAAATCTGCCTTTACTTACAGGTTACAATGGTAAACTGTTTTTTGTTGTTTTTGGTTTGGTTTTTTTTGTTTTGAGAAAGATGGCATAAGTATTTTGCTCAGTTTACCCCTCTCGAAAGTGCCATTTTCTTAGGCTGCAACTTGGGGTGGTGTTTTTTGTGGAAGTGCAGGTGGAGTTTGCTGGAACACCGTTCTTCCATCTCCTGGTTGTCTTTCCATTGCTGCTCCATGCGGGTAGATGCTTTTGTCCTGGCATGCCCCCCTTCCCATCCCCTTGAAATGAGATGTAGGGATTTGTTGGGGGTGGAAGAGGGGGAATCATTGTCTGCCTACGGAAAGAAAAGGGATAGAAAGCAAATCATAAATCAAATCACGTGCCAGTATTAAATAAAATTAGGATTTGGAAGAGATTTTGGCAAACCTGGATTTGACTCTTACTCAGCTCTTCCAGATCTTCTTTCACCAAGTTATGTTACTGAAATCTACTCTTAAAGAGATAAGCAAATCATTGCATAGGATCTTTGTGTTGGGGTTGTACCCTCTGAAGGGAGCCATACTATATGGGGTTTCTAAAAAAGTTTCAGGTTTCAAAAGACATAATAATATTTTAAATTTACTAATATAAAGAATAGATTGCTGAAATATTAATTCTGAACTCTCACTACATTACAGCCAAACAGCTACTACTTTAAAGTTCCAAATACTTTGTTTTGGAAATGTAGTTAGTCTCGTGTTTCTAAACAGCACTGTCTCACTGACAATGGTCATGTTGTCAGTTAAATGTTCTTAGCATAATGATATCCTACTGGAACCGGTCGTTTAATTGTGGTGTATTGACTAGAACACCAGCTGGGCTGGAGGGTGGGGAAGAAGTTCACACCTCCAAATTTCTCAACTCTGTTATTGGTTCCTTCTACAGCCATGAGCAGGTTGTCTGATATCTCTGTGTCTTAATGTTTTCAACTTCGAAATGGGAATAGATAACCAAGAACTATGTTCCTTACTGTACAAATTTACAAAATTTCCTAGAATTATTTCTAGATGCAAGTTATTCTTCACTTTCTTGTTTAAAAATATATATATACACACACACAGAGAAGTGCAATTAGTTTGAAGCTGAATTTCTGTTTAAAGACTTAGTATAAACATGTCCAATTACACAAAACAGAGAAGGACTTTTCAGCAGTATCTGACACTAGCAGAGAGATTCAGATAAAATATGTGGAATTTGATTTATTCTTTCCAAACCAAAGTATTGAGGGAAGGAGAAAACTTAAGAATGGAGTAATAAAAAGATTGAATAATCTATAAACTTTTCTCATTCTTCCCCCTAAATTAAATATGAGGAAGTAAACTCCTTATTTTACATGAAATCAGAATAAGAATAATAGCTATTTTGTAGTAATAAAGAAATAATGTAATAAAGACTATTGTAAAAATAATTCATGAATTAATGGAGTTAAAGACTCCCTTATGAAGATTTAGGAACTGGTGTTTTTTAATAGGCAAAACAGTGCTATTCATGTCTATGAATTATCAGGTATTCTGTTTGTTTTAAATTATATATGTGTGTGTGTGTGTGTATGTGTATATTATTTCAGCAAATTATATTTTAGGATTATTACAGTAATAGCTTTAGTGTTAAGGCTGCTTTTCTAGGATCTCATTATGCTTTGCAAAAATGAACTCATGATTATCGAAAACATCCTTTGAGAGTCATTCTATCATATTATTTCCATTGTGTAACCAGAAATATTGAGGTACAAATTGGTAAAGGGATTTGCTCAAGGTCATCCAGAAAGTCAGTAACAGAACCAAGAGGAAAATTCCTGTATTCTGACTCCTAAGCACAAGACTAGCCTACTTCCAACTATTTCGTATGATGCAAAGACACTTTGCCTATGTGCCAAAATGATTGAGTTGTAATAAAGGAAAAATATTAGAAGGCAAAGTTCGACCAGAGGAACAGACTTACTCACGTAAGTGCAGTGCAGTGAAAGCTGTCTTAACCAAGTCAGCAATTGATAAACCCTAATTTCTTAATGTAGGTCACCTTTAAAGTTTGAAAAAGATAGAAATATTAGAAATAGTTGTAAAGAAGTTTTGTTTTGGCAGTTTTTTAGGGCAGTTCCATTTTACTCTTTACTGGATGAGCTGCTTCAAACTAGCTCTACTCTCTAAACTGATAAAAGGCAGCAAGGCTGCATACTACAAAGTACAGTCATCATTTGCTCATATTCATATCCATCAAAATACTTGTTTTTTTGCATCTGGCACAACAGACTTAATAGCTTTGTAACTGGTACAAAAGACTGTCCTGCTTGGTATGTTTTGCCTCTTGAAAAAGATAAGTTTCCTATAGCAAGTGTAGGTAGGATGCACTTCCTCTAAGTGAGACATCCCAATACTTATTTTTCTTGTGTATCACATTAGGTGACATCGCATAATTTTTTGCATCAAAAGGATTGTGCCATGCTGTATATTTGTCATACCGTCTAAGAAATGGTCACAAGTTAATTTTACGTAGTATTATAGCTGTCTTTTCCCTTGTGTAGCAGATTTGTGTATTTCAGCTTTCTCTTTTGAAAGTAGAACTTGTGAATTTTCATACCATAATGATGAACCTGTGGTGATTTGTTATACATATCAACTGTAGCCTCCGTGAAGGAAATGCAATATAGTGTCTGTATTCCTTGTTTTCAAGTCAAGAGGTGCTGCCAAAGATTCATGAAGAAAAACACTACCCATGTGCACTGGTGGGGACTTGGAACACGTGGTACGGAGAGCAAGATCAGGCTGGTAGGAGATAGAAGTACAACAGAATTTAAACCATACAAGTGAAACGTGTGCTTGGCAGGTTTCTTCTCTTTAAATCATCTCTGTTGATAGTAAACCTTTAGCAATGTATACAGTGAGGATGTGTGTGCATCAGTTACTGGCAGTCTTTAACATATACAGCATTTGCTTTTTGTCTTGTTGAGTTTGACAGCAAAGCATTAATTCCTAAAATTTGTCCTATTGTTAAAACACTTTTGTGTCTTCCTTGTGATAGCTTTTGAAAACCCCTGTAAAATTTGTTCCTATAATATTTTGCAGGTGCAGATTGTGTTGCTGAATATTTAGGCCAGAGGCTTACAAAGACAGCTTAGCTTATATTGGCTAGTATAAAAACTTTGCTCAGACTTTCATGCTGTAATTGCTCATTGATAATGAAATGCAAATCATTCGCACCATCTGAAAAAGTGATTGCACTCTGACTTTGAAATAATTAAAACCCTTACTGGTGGAAAGTAAGGCGTTTCTGTTCATGTTCATATAAAGATACTGCCTAATCACCCAGAGTGAAAATATATTTGACTGGAAATTATAGAAAAACTGCTACAGAAGTAACTTTAAAGTGTCTAGTGTAGATGGAAAACCTGAAAAGAAAATCCAAGACTGTGGGAAATTTGTGGGAAGCCACAAATGTTGAATGAAGTGTTGATATTTGTTCTACAGAAAAAGCTCTGTTGTTAGAGCTTTGCTAATACTAAGGTTGTTGCTTCACTGTTGAAGTATATACTTTAATTTCTACTGCGTTCAGAGTGTTGCATTATTGACTCTGAACAAATGTGAGGAAATAACAGAGAAACAGAACATTGTCTGAGAGAGGATTCTTAAAAATTGAAAGGAAATTGGGGAACAAAGGTAATTGAAATGAAAATATCTTAGCCAAGCCTCATTTGTTATTTTCGTAATATATTAACACAGACTGTATCTGTAATTGCATCAATAACCTGCCTTGAAAAAGCTATTGCAACTGTTCTAGCAGCCTAATAATGCAGACTAAGGGGTTGGGCTTATACAGTACTTGTGCCCAGGCTGGATTAATAGCTGGTTGTATCAAATCTGTCCTGGGGATTAGCAACAGCAGATACCCTGGATAAATCTGCTCTGATAATGAAGTGTCTTGCATTAGTCTCCAGTTTGCTTTCCTGGTAAAGATGCAAGACAGCGTTAACTTCTTTATATGCGAGGAAATAGATTTTATGAGTGTTCAAGGAGAGGCTAGAAGGAGATTTGAAGATGAAATATTGTTGCCTTTCTATATTAAATGCTTGTAAATAAATCATCTTACAGAAAATGCTTTGAAAAGCCTATCAAAAGTAGATACCTATTTTGAAATTGTTTAGGAGGGAAAATACTAGCAAATATAACGATTCTAGCATGCTTAGATATCTTTTGTTTTGCTTTTTTTTAAAAAAAAAATACTTTTTTTTTAACTAAAAATAACATTTGCATCGTATTTCATGCCTCTCAGAAATTATGTTATGCTCTTTTTCTTGAGTAATTTATTAAACTAAAAATTCTGCCAGTCTGTTCCTCTCACATGAAATTGGTATAAAGCAGATATTTGGTATTGAGTCATTCTCTTAAGTGGAATCTCAATTTCAAGTACAGTTATCTAAACTCATCACATCTTGTTAGCATGGCAACAAAAGTTCCTTTCAGACCTATTCCTTTTAGAGTAAATTGCAAAATTCTCTAAGAAAACCTTTTCAAAAATCAAATGATTCCATTATTCTTAAAATACAAAGTGCCTTCTTTAATGAAATTCATGTTTGAACCTGTTACCAGGCTTCTATTTTTGTACGATTCTGTAGTATGAAGAGCTTTTTATATTGTGATGTTTCATAGTTTTAGCACTATTAGGTAACATTTCTGAAGAAGCTTCCTTTTTACATTTTAGTTCATCTCTGGAGGTACGAGGGAGGCTATCCAGCTCTCAATGAGGTCATGAGTAAACTCCGGCAAAATAAGGTAAAATGCAGGATTTTTTTTTTTGATGCTTTTGTTAGAAATAGCTGATTTACTTAGAAGAGAACGTAGAATAATCAGAGCAAAAAAATGGAGATTTGGACACCTATTTTTACTTGTGTATCTCATCACTTGCTGTACAGCCTTAGTCAGCCTCTTTGAGAAAGGGATTATTCTCAAATTCAGAAAGACTGAGATTTAATATATGAACATTTTATGAAGTACTCGGAGATTGCCAGTTATTGTTTAAGTAATGCCAGCTGAAAATTTCAAAGATGCTGGGAGAATCTAGATTTCTGTAAAATTAAAAGCATTTGAATGTCCAGATTCCCAAGATAGCATTGAAATATCTCAACTGCTGTATGTTGTGGATACATAATATAAAGTTTGATAATGATTGCTTTGTTTTAAGGAATTCACAGAATTTCGCAAAGAAAGAGGTAACATGCTTCTCTCTCGGAAGAACCAACTATTGTTGGAGTTTAGTTTCTGGAATGAACCTGTTCCCAGGGAGGGGCCCAACATTTATGAACTAAGATCCTATCAACTTCGAGTAAGTTTCAATTTTTAATTTTTATTTTGTAGGCTTTTTTTTTTTTTTTAATATTCAAAATGTGTTTATACAGTGTAGATGGAAAACAAGCCTCATCTTAAAAATCTGGTTTTTATCAAAGTTGTTGGCAGAGTTGTTGATGTGTGGGATTGAAATATGAAGACAAGCTCCAACAGGCTATCAAATACATCCTATGAAGGACTGAATACTTTGTGTTTGATATGAGATAACTTCAGGCAAATGACTAAGATGTACTATAGTGAATAAACATAGTAATTATAGATTATTATAATATACTTATCTTTTGAAGGAAGCAATTTTGTTAATAAATAGTGTTTTCATATGTAAATATGAAAACTGTTGAAATATTTTGACTTTACTCCAGCTCTAGTTTTTAAGAGTCTTTCTTGTTTTTCTAGCCTGGAACAATGATTGAGTGGGGAAATTACTGGTAAGTGTTGCTTTACCACATGTGTTCTCTTATTTGAGATGTATGTTTGAAAATTATTTATAAAGTGGAAGTGACAGAAAGGTACCAAAGGATTTCAGTCACCCGGTTAATGACCTTCTGCTGTTCTTTTGTAACTTGAAAATAATTGGAAGAGGTAAATGGAAAGAGGATTTCTGTATGCAAACAATACTGTGTGCTCTGGCTTGGCTTCCCTTTGCATAACCCTTTTAAGTTTGATGTCCTATAGCAGAGACCTTGGTAGTCTTTGTTTTCAGTAGGCAGCAGTGCTCACTAAAGGGAGAAAGTTAATTCCTTAAGACTATATTGATCTTTCACCACTCCCTCACTGCTAAAAGTTGGCTGACTTTTGGTTTAAATGACCTAAATCTTAGCTCTGTTAATCTTTAAAAGTCAAACTTTTTATTGGAAACTGTTGAGCGTCATATTTGTATTTTAATATATAGGTTAAAAGCATTTAAGATGGTCTTCCCTTCAGTATATGCCTCTGATTTTGTCTTGTTTGTAAGTTTCTTTCAGTTTACATTGTGTAAATCCATGTAGTCCTAATAATTGATACTTAAATCATTTTGAATTTTTTTGAAACGTAATTGTTACCAATATAATTAATTTCATTACAGTAATTTGCCAGTAAATTGGATCTTCAATTTTTATAATACAGGCATATCTATAGTGGTAGAAGTTCTGTTTTAGAAGATGCAACTAATTTATATTTGAGAAATATTTAACACAGCAAATCACAGGGTGTTGCATAGTACAGCTGAGTAACAAAAATGCATGTGAATAAAAGCACTGCATTCCACTGCCATGAAATCTGTGGTGAATGAATGCTGCTAAGGGTGATATGATGGAAACTCAAGCATTTATTTTTGGAAGAACCTGCTATAAAAAAAAATCTGTCCCTTTATACTGTGGCAGTTTTAATTATACTGGCTCTAATGTGAAGAAACAAATTACTAACATACACTCTAATGAAGCAGTAGGCCTCTCCTCCAATTAACACATTCTAACAAGAAATACATTTTTAATTGCTAAGTGCAACCACATGCAACAAATCAATGTGTTGTGGGTTTTTTAACATTTTTAATTGCTGAAGAATACTGCCAGCACCGCTTAAACCCCACTTTCTCATCGACCATTATCTATTCCCTTCCCAGAAATCTTCTGGTTTTAAATGTTGCTATGATCTTTTGTAGGGCTCGGGCAATTCGTTTTCGTCAGGATGGTAATGAAGCAGTTGGAGGATTCTTCTCACAGATTGGACAGCTCTATATGGTTCATCACCTTTGGGGTAAATTTGTTTGCATTCCCTGCTTTTTTTCCTCACTGAGTCAGCCCCTAATAGACTTCCTGGCTTTGTGTGAGACACAAGGTTCTTACAAAAGGAAATTTAAAAAGTGTCTTAAGTGTTTTTTGACATCAACACTGTTGGCTTTCCTAATTTTCATGTAAGCAACTATATTTGCCAAATGGAAGCAAACAAAAGTGAACATTTCTTGTCTGACATTATTTCCATCAATAGTTCTACACAGTCCTTTCTTATTAGAGACTACTTCTTGTTTGCCTTCAATAACATAAGCATGCAAATTATGTCCTGCCGTCTTGTTTTTTTTCTGACCAGATTCTTGCTGAAGGCAACTTCTTACAGTTGACTTTCTAGCATCACACATGCCACAGTTGCAAGAGGAAAGTCAAGTATTTACTCACATTAGTACATCATGCTGTTTTGGTTTTCTTTTCACATTAGACTCCACCAACATGCAGCTGCTTTCCACACATTAGGAGCTTGTTGTCCAATACTTATTTAGGGGAGAGTTCAGAATATCAGGTATCTGCACTAAGAATCTGATGTCCCCTGTATGGAACTATACTCTGTGGCAATATCTGTCTTACCTGATACTAATGCACCAGGTATTTGTTGCTGTCTTAAAAACCTGTAATCATCAGTAGGTACATTAATTTATTGGTGTTGTTAATTTATTGGTTTTGCAGAAATACTTGTGGTCAGAGGTAAATGCTTCACAGAGCACTGTTTGATGTCCCCCCAGCACCCAAAATGCTCCAAGCATGCAATACTGAAATAGTGCAGCATCTGCAAAGGCTGTTTTTCTCTTTCCCAGCTCCTTCCATCTATGCTGCTTTTGAAGCTTTTCGTTTTTACGGAGAAGAACTTTGAAGTCTTTTTCATTCCCAATTTTTGTTTTCTCCCAGTTACATATTACAGTGCTTTTAAAGAGTCTATTCATATGTAGAAGGAAGAACAGTTACCAACTTTGTCTTGTCATTTTCTCTCTCTAGCTTACAAAGATCTTCAAAGCAGAGAAGATATAAGGAATGCTGCATGGCATAAACCTGGCTGGGATGAACTAGTCTATTACACAGGTAACAGATTAACTTAATTAGAATAGTGGAGACAGACCCTTGTGTGTGTCATTGTTTTTGTTCCTCAGTGCGTAGCACACAATGCTAAAAAGTTTTGAATAGTGTGCATATCTGTAAGGAGAGGAGGGACATTTCTCTTAGCTGTAAAATGAAATTTCCAAATGACTGCACAGTCTTAAGAGATCTTATCTAGTAGCTAAGATAAAGTGCTACATTAATAGTAAATATTTATAAAAACACTTATCCTGTAGGGGAACTGATCTGTGAAATATTTAAGTTTGTACCCCAAAATTTAGGCAGTAGATGACATTTATATTAATTTTTACCTCTAATATTTCATGAAATGCTGGAACTTTAAAATACATTCCTTTGAAAAGACAAATTAGACTTTGGAGTCTATTAGACTTTGGAGCCAGAAGGTCTTTGAGATCAAAGATGGCTCTCAAAACAAAACTGTCAAAAAACTATGCTAATAATTTCAGATTTTGGTTAAATAAGATAGATTGCAAAGAAAGTACCCCAGAATAATTGTAAGATAGCTTTAATTATGGTGAAAAGAAATAGAAATATTTGTCTTCAAAAGCTGTTTTGGTTCAAAGGATCAAAGCAGATCTTATTAACAAAATCACTTGTTCTCAAAACTATTATGCTTCAGTTATGGGATTGTTGATGGTTATTGGCCTGCTGTAGCTAGGAGAGTGATTTGAAGACAATAATACCTGTTCAAACTGAGTGTACAGAACTATTTATGATCTTTATTAGTGAAATTAAAACCTCTCTCTTTTTTTTCAGTGCCCCTTATTCAGGAAATGGAGTCCAGAATCATGATACCATTGAAGATTTCTCCGCTTCAGTAACGTCATTGATTTACTTGTGCCTACATAGATTAAAGTGACAAGTATTTGTCTTAAATTAATTTATGGTATACATTGTATATCATAGTCAGAAATATAAAAGTACTGTACTGAGCTTATAAAAGAGACCTCTTTTCTTCAGAATCTAACGACCTTTTTGTTCTTAGAAAAGAAATGTAGGACCGCAGGTTAAAAGTTTCTTAACTATAAACGAGTTCAAAGACATATACAAGTTCCTTTGTAAGACAAGCTCCTCAGGTTAAATGTGACATACAGTGCTTGGTGTCTTGTAATTTTAAGGGCCTGCTCCTCAGTAGCAGCAAAGAAAGAGACATCGCAGTTGCTGGGATCTTTGTGCAACATTACAGTGATGGTAGAGGGGATATCTGAAAATAGGACCTCTTAAGCTCCCAGTCAACTACGATGTCTCTGTAATTCTGAAATACACCCAGCTGTTTTGTGGGACTGAAATCACTAAGTAGCTCTAACCTTGAAAGGAGGCAGTTATTAATTAAGGATAATCTGCCAGTCAGGTGATAGATTATGGGCAGAGACTAGCGCATTCCTTTTTGCAAGGACTCTGAAGCCTGTTGAAAGTAACCAAACATTCGCCTAGATTTCTACATCCGAATTTAATTTTGTGAAATTATTTACAGACTTTTTGAAAGTATGACTCAGTGTACAAAGTGCTTGTCAACAAGTGGTTGTCTGAATGTTCTCCAGGCATTTGAGTTAAATACATGTATTGCTGAAAAAAAAAAAATTGCATAGACATCTAAGAAAAGGGGTTCTGTTTCATAAGCAATCATGCCTTCAGACATATGCTTGGTCAGGTGTTCCCCTAACTATACGGTAGGTACTTATGAATTGCTGTGTGAAACCGGCGCATGTTGAGTCAGTAGAATTGGCATAAAGCAGTGTACCATTATGTCCAGTTCTATTTCGATTTCACTTTTAGACTAGAATATATCAACACTTTTAATGTCCGCAATGATGTGAACATCCTGTAAGTGAAAGTAATAGTCTTTCTTCAAAGTGGCTACAAGAGTCTGTAACATACAGAATGTACAAATCAATTACTGAATGTCCAGTTTGTACATCTCAGTGAGTGTTCGGCAAGAACATATCAAGTGAATAAAATCCTTTTAATTTTCACATATTACTGGCACCATATGTGTATTGCACCATCTGTGTTTTATATCATTTTGCTCAGTGTTTATTACAAAAAAAAAATCTGAATAATTGCATAAAATACTTCAGCTTAATTAGCCAATGTTACTTGCTGTGTGTCAAGGAAGGTATTTCCCAATATTCTGCTGTGTTTCTCCAAAATGAGTTTACAGTATATCGCTAACATTTCAGTTTACTAAGTGCTCTAGAGCGCAGTCTTCATTTGTATTTTATCTTGAACAAAATCACCATTTGATCTCATTCTTGTCTCTTTCCATATTTTGTTCTTAATTGTTTATGTTGTCAACTGAGTAAGTTTATTTTATTAGTTTAAAGTTCTCAGCTAAGCTTGTAGAATGGGCTTATTATATCATTTAAGCTGTCACTTCTTTAAATCAGCCACATGAATAGTGCTGTCATTTAGGTCTGTCTTTTTCTATACTTTTTAGACTGTTGTCCAAAATGACAGCATCTGCTTTCAGTCCTCCTTTCCTAGTATCAACGTATGTTCCTAGTTTCTAGAGAATTTTCCCGATACCTTATCCTTTGTTGTTAGCAATCCCAGTTGGAAATGCAAGGCAAAAATTGTTTCTGGAGTTGAATGATTTTGTGGGTTCTGATTGAATCTTGTTCCTTATCTTCAGCCATGAGCACTAAGAATTAAATCTGGTCAGGCAGAATTCTGATTTTTAGATCTGTGGAGTTTTGTATGAATAAAAAAAAATCTAAGGTACAACTGGCTGTTTTGTGGGGTAGTGTCATCATGACACGAGTCTCTTCAATATTTGCATACTGCCCAGGATCTGAGTTGTGCCACCTTTGGTAGCGTTGTTGAAATGCTGCATTTGGAATATGCCTCCCGTCAGTCAGAGCTGGCTGTTCCCTGCCACCGTCAGAGAGACCCTGCTCTTGTTATTTTACGTACAGATAACGATATAAAATCCTAAGTCATGTCACAGTAGATGAGTAAATAATGGCAGCCCTTCCTTATTACCCTTTGCCTGAGCTCTTTTTGAAGCTTGTTTTTCTCTGCTGAGAACTATGATTACCCTTCTCAATTTCATGGCCAGGTTTCCTGTCTTCCCTTGTTTAGCAAGGCATCACCTTTTCCTTTGGTCGAAATCACAGAGCCCCAAACTGATGTCACTCTCTAGTGATGGGGAAGCAGGGAATGATGCCTGGAAGGGTATCTGGTAATACATTGATTCCTGCTACAGCTCACAGCACTGCAATGAAGAAATAACTAAAACTCGGTTTTGAGTTGTCCTGTAGTCTTCCTATGAAGACTGCAAGTTGTTGTTTTAATAAGTTTCCTTGTGCAGATTGAACATATAAATGTATTCCAATTGAATATTCCATGCTGAATAGATTACAATAAAGAAAACCTTGATGTGAAACAGTGTGCCCTCTTGTCCCCTTAGCAGGAGACCCGCCGGAGACCAGGTGGTACCTGCCTGCTTAGGTGTCCTCCTCCCCAGGCTTTGCTTGGCTGTGGTGTGTTCACACAAATTGCTAGGTTGGCTTTGACATTGGAACTTCCCTCCCATGCTTTATTCCATCTTGTATTTTTTCTATCTTCAGCACTGTAAAGATTGAAGAGTTCAGCCACTCACTAAGCTAAATACTCCTTTAGGTACCTCCCGGACAAACGTAGGGCTTGATATTTGCCCAAAGGAAAGGGATTTTTTAAAAAAAGTCAGACCTAAAGAGCTCTTGTGAACCCTTGGCGTGCTGCCGTGTTTCCATAGCACTCACACTGGCCAGAGATACTGTGATGAATGTTAACATCTCCGTAGCACAAAGCCTCGTGCATAGGCTTTTCGTTGTTGTATTACATATACTTAAAATACGCCTCAGTTTTTGTAGGATCAGGGCTCAGAGCTATAGCGAATTAGCTGGATATTAGAAAAAATTATTGGCCTTTAATTCAATAGAAGTTGCATCAAACAGAAACGTTTGCTCTGTAACTTTGGAGTTTCATCTTGGAGGAGAGTAGCGAAACACTGAAGGAGGATAGAAGGGGTTTACACTTGTTCTGCTTATACACTCTTAAACAAAAGCTTTATTGTTCATGAGCTGCCTTGGAGCTGGCAGAGATTTTTCTCAGGAAGATTTTAAAGGAGATCATGTTTAATACTAAGAGTCCTGGTGAACAGGACTTGCACCTAGTTCCACGGAGCTTTTTAGCCTCTGTGTACAGATACTGTTCCATCTGTCTGCATTTCTCTAAGAACCTATTAAAATGTTTCTGTTTTGAATTTATTTTCTTCTATCCAATTTACTTCTTTAGAATTTAAATATTTTTATGCTGATGTATCTTCAAGAAATTATTACTGTCTCTGCTTTTGCAAAAGAATTAGATGGCATCCTTCAGAACTGCCATTCATCTCTGTGTGATAACACCGATCGTGTCTTATAAATCAGTTGTTTTCCTGTAATGGTGACAAGTTATGTAGATGGTAGAAAGAGGAGGAGGTGGTATAAACTTTGATGTTAGTAAAGCTTTCTATATTATCTCAGGTGACATTCTTAGTCTGAGTCAAGTCTGAGCGATAAAAGTCTTGATTGAAGTGCATGTTGCTTCGGCAAAGCTGGTTAAAAAGACAACCTCAAAAGCGTTTTCAGTGACTTGCTGTCAAAGAGGCAGCATTTAGAGAGTGCTGTGGAAGGTCTCTCTCGCATCAGACAGTGCAGCCACAAAAGGGAAACTATTAAGAATTTGTTAATTGGAGCTCAGAAATACTTGTTTAGAACAGGTTAGACGTATTTCTGGCACAAACAGTGTAAGGGTAATTGACCCACACTTGAGGCAAAGAAAGTGTTTCCCAATGTTTTCTTAATCGGTCGACCATCTGTAAAGATAGATGAATCAGCTACTATGGAGTTACAGGTTGACAGGGCAGGGATTGTTAAATAAATAGAACACCTAAGTAAATAGTCTGGCTTTTTTTTTTTTTTTTTTTTAAATCATAGTTTTGGAATTACTTGCAGTTATTTTGCTGAGATATTGGAAGCACCATATCACTAGCTTTCAAATACACTTCTTGGATTCTGATGAACATGGAATATATGAGATTTGCACCCACTTCCTGTCTTTGAGATTCCGGTTGAGTAACAGGGATGTTGAGAAACATGAGAACATGTTAGGTTCTCCTTTAGCCCTATTTTAATGAAAGCAGAGATGCTAAATAATAAGGAAAATATACTTCCTACCTGTCTGAACAATTCCAGAGAACTCTGAGATTCTTTGGTGTGGCAAGTACTTACCTTTTTCTTTGTGTTTTTTAACTTTGTAAGATTTTATGGTTGTTATTTATTGTTATTATATTATTGTTATTGGTTACACAAACTTCTTTCTTTTGGTCCCCTTCTTCTTCTTTTACTAAATACGGATATTAGCTTCAATGATTTTGAAGCGATAGGTATCTATTTATAATACATTAATGGATTAGTCCCTGGGTTAATAACTTATTGATATATTCCTGCCTTGGGTGAATAATCAACCGACCTCTTCCACCTTGAAAAAGATGTTTTAAAAAACTTAGCACTTTCATTACAAAATATTTCAGTAGCATGGGAACATTTACGTCTTGAGTTCCAGGTCAGAAAGAGAAGATTATTATCACCCCGAATCATTTAAAAAATACAGAATACAACTTTGCAAACAAATATATGTTTAATTGAATTGTATTTATAGTTGTTAAATATATTATTTTACTGTATAATTTATCGTTCTTCCAGTTCCTTTAGTAGTTCATCAAAGTGAGTAATGTACCATTTAGCTTTCTCCTTTACTTGCTTCCTGATTACATTCCCTCCAAATCCAATGAAGCAGTCCTGGCAAAAAAGAAAGAATGGGCACATAGATTACTGCAGTCCTGTGTAAGAAATGGAGCTTTTGAGTAATTAAGTTTGTTTTTAAGATTGAACTTCAAAATTATGGCATTAATCCACTCCCAGAGAAATGTATTTTATTTTGCAGGTTTATTTTTCACATTTATTACCAAGAACTTCATTAGCATTCAATTTTGCACTACTTTGACTATTGAAGTTCTGTTCCAGTCACAAAGTTGCAGCTCAGGACCTTGCAACATCAAGGTTGTTCAGATCCAAGACTTTACTGAAAATCTGATGTAACTGTGATGCAACATAAATCCTCAATATTTAAGAATGAGTTAACATCTGAACACCCATGCAACATCTCAATTATCCCTATACTGTTTATCTTGTCCCTGTTTACCTTATTTGATAGATACCAGAAGCAATCATTAACCATTTCTTCAATCATTAACCAGGAACAATCATCATTTCCAGATTTTAGAAAACCAGCTGCAGTGAAAGTGCAGTGTTTAAAATTTCCACTGCTTGCTTTTTGCCTTCAGGTAGAAAGCATTAAGCAAATATTAAGCTGTATTGGTGGCGCACGTGTTTTAATGCCAAGGGATTTGCTGTCATAACACACCCGCAGTCACCCTTAGCACTTGCTCCTGTACATTTCCATGCAACAGGATATCTGTCCTCCAACACGGGCGGAACGGAGGCACCATGGTACTCTATATAGAGAAAGGCATCAAATACAAGGTGGAACTAAGCTCTCTTGCTCTTTGAAATGACCTTTCTATAGGTTTCTAATAATCATTTTCAGTCATTCTACCCTGCCAGGGTTGCCATCTCTGCAGTGAGATGAACCGTCTCACTGTGCTACAATCAGGTAGGTAGAAAATCTGTGCAGGGTCTTCATGCTATCAGCACGATGTATCAATGCTCAGAACTAGGATCTTGGTACTTTAAGACCAATGAGCAGAAAAAAAAAAGCCTTTAAAGTGGGTGCATAAGGAAAGGAACAGGCAATGATAACAGCTTAATATGAGACCATTTGCTAGAATGGCTGCAATCTGGTACGGAGAGAATGCCAGGGTATCTGGCTGTTCTGTGAATTGTACAAAGAGAGAGCAAGAACCTATCTGCGGGGATATCTGAGAACAAATGCATAAGAGAAAGACAAATGGCCGATATCCTCATTTTATCTTGAGATGATGTTACTGGTCTCTGCTAGCTGGCTCAGAGAGGGGTGAATTGCTTCCTGAGATTGTCTGGACAGACAGAAATCAACAGTTGCATGACACAGCCTCTTCTTATGGAGAAAAGTACCCGCACAGGTCTGTTTGGGGTGCTGAAAGTGCTAATGATCTTACTTGAAATCCTAAGGAGTATTCAAAGAGCCTTTTTTTTTCCTTTCCCCAAAGCATCTGCTCAGAGGGAATTCTGGTTCTTTAATACTTACAGCAGGTGGACAGGCTTCCATGTCCGTAGCTCCATCTCCAATCATAACTACGTTTTTAAAGTGGAACTGTTCCTTCAGATGAGTAATAACTTTTCCTTTCCCGCCTGATTCAGCTGTTGGTTGTGTCTCATCAAACCCTGCGTACTCTCCTAGAACACAGCGGAAGGCAATTCAGACGAGTGTAACTACTGCAGAGGATTTATAGTAAAACTCAGGTATTGGGAATGGTATCAACAAACACCTTGGAAATGAAGACAGGCACATGCCGATGGTCTTTTCTTCAGAATACAGCTAGTTACATTCAGTCATGTAAGCACATTCTAGCAAACTAATTATAAGGTAATAAAAATGAGGATTTTGCCTAAGTCATCGGTGGAGGTAATTTCAAAAAACTGAAGTACTAATGTAGAAATAGAAACTCCATATGTCTAGTATTACAATCCACTCCCAGGCATTCTGGTCTACAACTATCAAAAGCAGCACCCAATATAATGTATAAAAATATAAAAAAGATTAGGAAAGAAACAAGTACACTAAACACAGTGGTGCTGGGCAATTAGGAAGTGTATTTCATATGTCTGGAAAGTGATCTGAACTCATGTTTTTGGGGACTTGCAGTTTCCCTACCTAGAACTAGCTGTATGGGGAACAAAGTGATATTGTCTGGACATCCCCAGATCCTGTCTGACTTTACAGCCACTGTAGTTCAATATCTGACTTCAGTTTGAACTCCAAAAAATGCCATTAATTAGCAGAGAAAAGAGCCAGTGGATCAATCTCACCATTAAAGTAGAACTTGAGCCTGTTGGCGAAGACGTTTGCGGTTGGAATGTTTAGCTGCAAGGCCACGTGCTCCACGATGCTCTGAAACCCCCCGGACACCAAGAAGACTTGGACCCCTCGCTGATGAAGCCTGTTCACCAGCTCCCTGGGAAGAAAGAACAGTCACCAGGCATGAGTGCCAAGCACCAAGGTAAGCTGAGGGGTAACGAGGCTAAAAGACATCTTGCCTAACCAAGGCTGCCCATATTTTGCATTACTCTAGTTTCCTTAGGATGTCAGCTGCTGTCCAGCTCCATCCTTCTCTGCTGCCTGAAGCTTTTCCTTTCCTTTGCCTGTACAGGCATACAGTTTGCTTGGAAAGAGCTTAAAAAAACCATCTTATATCCAAATACAAATAGGTGTCTCGTTGCTCAGAAAAGAATATGCCCTAGAAATGTTTTATGTCTTCATCTCGTTCACATTATTTTCCTGGAACAATGGCAGCAGATCCAGTTCAGATTTTTTTTTCTTCTGAAGCTAGATATAAAACAAGCCAGAAAAGGAATCTATAATGCAGAAACCATGAAGAATGTAGGGAAGATACAACCACTGCACCAAATTACAAAAGTGGGCTGAAATGTTTGCAAAATGCAGAAATTGTCTAACTCTGAGATGGATCCCTGAAGACACTGGACAGCAATAATATCTTTAGAAGATGGCAGTAGCAACAGAAGAGGAATCATGGAAGGAAAACTGAAAAGTTTTCAGACCTAGTTCGTGTCTGTGAGGCTTGAAGGTACTCGGAATACAGGATTTGGGTCTATGGGTCAGAAACATTGGCATGCAGCAAAACTAAGTAGTAGCAATTAAAGCAGAAATGCTAAATACTAAAAAACAAAGGTGGAGGCTTAAAGCAGGCTACACAGAGGAGGACAAAGAAAGGGAAGGAATGAAAAGGAAATCATGTGATTCTAAACAAGGAAACAATGTCCCCTTTGTAGTTCCACAGAAAAAGCTGAGTGTGCTTCATTTCAAGGAGAAAATGTAAGCAAATGTAAGCAAGTACATTGGAAAATAAGAGAAAATATCAGTTCCAAGAACTACTGTCTGAACTCAAAATATGGAATTAGAACTGTGGCTGGATTTCACACTTAAGTAACAATTTTCAATTGTTTGAAACAATTTGAATAGGAAAAAATATCTTTTCAGTTGAAATAGCTAATGCCTATTCCAAATGCAAAGATGAACAAATACATATATATATATAAAGATATATTTTATATGTGCATATGTATATATAACGTGTGGGTGTACTTCCCCTTAATGATTTTTTAGCACTTTTTTAGTGACTTCAGTACAGAACGGGTAGCAGAGTTCAGAGGTATGAAGGCCCACAAGAACACAAGAGATGGGTTCTGTAACTGCAGAATAGACCAACCCAAGGCACTGGATATTAAACCGCTTGGTTTTATTAGCCTTGGAGAAATCGCTTCTGAATGTGATTGACCAGATTATTTTCCATGCCCATTCCATCTCTGAGCTGGAATGTGAGCTTGCCAGCATCAATGGCAGTTAATACATAAGATTATTTTCTGCTACATGGATGCTTATCTACTTAGTGTGTGCTCAGACCACTGTAAGCTCCTCACTTGAGCTTTGTATGCAGCATAAAAATCAAGTAGGAAGAGATTCTAAACCAGCTCCAGTCTCACGGCCTCACTAATGCCAAAGAGCTTCGTTTATTTATTTATATTGTAAAGCTATTTCATTAGATCATTTGAAATTCCTCTTACCTTATTCCTGGTGTAAGCTGAGGTGGATGGTCAGATATTAATTTTTGCACTTGCTCGTAAGAAGGACGTATGAGACCTAGCCGTGCTGTTAGAGCTGCCTTGAATGTCACGGTGCCACCCATAGCTCTGCGGGTCCTGAATTGTGATCCAAACAAAACAAATCAGTGACATTTAGGAAGCTGTGGCTTCTCTCAAGAACTGCTAGTTGCGGAGGAATACCAAGGAACTAGTTAAGACCCTATAGGTTCTAGGTTACACCATATCTACATTGTGCAGGAGACTGGTGATCTGAGAAGGCTGGTGGCAACTGCCTGTAGGAGAGTTACAAGTTGAGGGAGATTGGAGCTATCCACCCTAGATCCAAATCGCAAATCCCGCTTAAACTACAGGCGAGGATCCAGATTTAATTGGATGTTATTTATTTAATCCAGATTTAATGACATAGTTCAGGTCCAGTTCTAGTGAAGGCAAAAACGGACAGCGCTCTCTTATATTTTCAAGTTAGTTGACCAGTATTACGGGAAAAAATAAAGAGAATGGGAAACAAAAGACTAGAAATGTGGGAAGATTTATGTAATCAAACAAAGAAAAGCTATTACTGAGGCTCAGGATCAGTAGTACTTGTTTGCCTATGGTCTGTCAGGTTTTTTGGACTCAGACTGCTGATATTTCTTAAGACAGTCACTGCATTTAAGAACCAGCAAGACAAAAGAAAACTGCTTCCTTCCCCCTGTGAGTCTTTCTGAGCCAGTGGGACCAGGATTCCTACACTGCAGGCTAGACGATGTTCTCTCAATTTAATGGAATTTTTGCTACTAGTTTCAATGGAATCAAAGTCAGCCTCAAAAGCTGTCATCAGACTTGTGCCCTCTCATCTCATAAGAGATCAGGTTTTGCTAGTGCTCTGCCAAGTTTGATGATGAGGCCTGATCTTAGCCTATCAAATACATTTATTTCACAATATTGATTTCAGTGTAAGTTTGTTCAATAGCTCTACAATGCGAAAAAGTTACTTTATTATTCATTAATGCTACGTATTCCTAAAATCCCTTTTAATCTACCATGATCTCCCAAAACACTGAGTTGAACTAAATCCTGTTTTAAATCTATTACCACAGATTAACCTTATCCACGATTATTTTTTATTGCTGTCCATATGAGGTAAACAGCAAGAGAGATATACATACATCTCTGCCACAGCATCTCCAACTCCACAGAACTTTGCCAGCTCATCGATGCCTTCTTCCCTGATGACGGTACTGTCCACGTCGAAGCACACTGCGTCCGCGTTGCGGAAGATCTCCTTCAGCTCCAAGAGAGACGCCATCCTTCTAGGAACCTTTTTACTGTAAGAGGATAAGATAAAGTCTTTCTGTGAGTCACAGTACTGCACTCCGTCCTGAGCCATTGGAGCGGCTGATCTGATCCTTGCAAGAAAGGCCGAGCACAGCCCACGAGCCAGATTTTATCGATGGGACTTGGTGGTGGTGGAGGTCTGGCTCAGGCGCTGATTTGCTCTCTGCTGTTGCTGCCTCCTTATGTCCCATTTACGTTACAGGTGGGCAGTGGAGCTCGGTTCAGCTGCTGATTTGCTCTCTGCAGGCTCGGCCCAGTGATGTTCGCGTGGGGTTCAAGGCTGCAGGACTTGGCATTCGCTGAACCAACTACCAGACTGCCAGCTCTGCTGAGAACTTGCAATTCTCTGTCTCGTCTTGCCCTCACAGCTCCAATGGATCTTGGTTTCGCACGCAGAACAAGTCTGGTGTGTGAAGTTAGTTGCTACAGGAGGTAGTAGAAGAAACCCAAGCCTGGCTTCCACCTAAGGCTTTCCTTGATCTCAGTAGACCTGTTTTTTTTAAACCTATCAGTGAGTTGACCCCAAATCATGAAGGTTTATATTCCTATAAATGATTTATGAATGTGTAAAAGATCTGGACATTAAACACTGGGAATTAGCCTTTTAGTGAAGCTTTAGTCTCAGGGAAGTCTTGGGCTTAGATAACCTAGCTGTTTAAGATAGCACATCATGGCACAACTTTGTCTGTAACAGTGCCTGACTGAAGTTTGTTTTCTTACCTTTTATATCTGCCTACTCAAGGATGTTGAGCAGCTCCCTGCAGATTTGGAGCACAAGGTTTTATTTGGATATTTTTTTACTCTCTATCCTACTCATCTTGTGATTCACCCTTTCATAATGGAATTCAGTGCAGACTTCACTATTTACCACTCTGTACATTTAGGCACAACTACAGCTTTAATCCATCTCATTTCCCTTGTTTTGTCCAAGTATTTTAAGGTGCTCAGACTGCAAGCTGCTATCAAGGCTGCACCATTATTGTTCAGCTAAATCCTAGAAGTTCCATTTTTGTACTGTTCAGTCCATAGTTGCACTAAATATGAGTGCAGTTCTGCTTAACTAAGGATTGACTAAGAACTGAATAAAAGCTTGGGATCAAACTCAGCAAACTGCAGTCAGTTTTACCTGCACATGCCTGAGTTGGACTCCTTGGAGTTACTTGGAGATCTTGAAACACTGCATCCATGCAAGATGCCCTACACTCCTCCTAAATGAAGTGCTTTTGACACCAAATGGTGAGTACTGGGATACAAAGATTTTTATGAAAAAAAACATAATCACTGAAAAAAATACAGAACAGACATACTCATATTGTAAATATATACATGAGAGAATACTCCAGTTCTTCATTGAAAGGTAAGAGAAAAACGTCAGCATAAGCTGCCGTTTTTATAGATATAAAAACCTCCTTCTAACACTAAGAGACTGATACTGAGCTAAGGTTTGGCAGCACATGAACATGTGAGTCATTTCCAAACTTACTTTGCATTAGCCTTGACTTGACATTGACTCCTCAACAATGTGTTTGTATTTTCCCTGGAAGGTTTTGATTTTCTAAGCAGGGGGCTTTGACTTCAGGGCAGGCCTTGAAAGCCATTCGCTTGATGTATTTGTGCATTTTTTAAATAGCAAGCTGACATTTTTTTTCTAGTCTACTGGAAATTATAAAGTCCGTGAAAAATCGAGTCAAAGGTTTGATGCCAATTTAAAAGATTTGCTCTGCTGGACAAACTTGTTGCATCATCATGGTGTGACATTTGCGTCATGATGTTCCATCTGCGATTCCTCAATATGTAAAGATGTCCCATTGCCTCATGCTATCCCGAGGCTACACTGCAACATTACCACATTCTCATGCAATGTCACTGGGTGGTGACATCATACTGTTGCTTGAGCTCTTGGTGACAACCTGCAATATGTTTCTGAACGCAGGTCTTACAAAGTTTTCTCTCTTTGAGAAAAATGTTATAGCTAGAAACATGCTTTGGGAGGAGGGAGGAGGAGATATCAACTTTTTCCACCATTCTCTTACTTCCCTTTTCTTCCGGATATTCCTTAAAACAATGATACCACTGCTGCACCATCAGTTCTAGAGGTTGACAAATGCCCTTCCAAAGGGTAACAAGTCAATTTCAGTGAGTTGTGACATTTTTTCCCAGCCCAGAATGCAGGTGAGAACATAAGCCCAGGCTACCAGTGCCGAGGATGGACAAGATGCTGGAAAAGCAGCCACGTAGCAAACAGTCCAGCATGTCTGAGAACCTATTAGGAAAGTGTGGGGAAATGCCAAAAAGAAGAAAATGCAAAAGAGGAAAAGGGCAAAGAAGACACCAGAAAGATTTTTTAAGAAAAGAGTGACAGAGGAGAGAGAAGGTGAAACTTAGCTTGAGGAAAAAAATGAAATTACAAGAAGCAAGTGGAATTCCCAAAAGCCCTCCTGGCCTCCAGACGAAATGTTTCATTAAGCCAATGTCACAGACCAGCAGGCCACTTAGAAAAAAAAAATCTGGCATTTCCACAAGAGAGTTCTGTTTCGTAACAGAGAAGGTGGAGCCACAGCAGCAAGCCTAGCAATTATGTAAGGCCACATGTTTCAGGAAAACAACTGAAATCTTTTCTGTTTGCTGACCCTTAAATGAAGGGCACTTGCCACACTGTGGAAAAAAAAAATGAAACAGCTGCAATATTTGCTAAATCCCATGCGAAAGGCAAGAATAAATGATACTCAGAACCACAGGTGTCCTGTTCCTGGGCCTGATGTGTATTTCGATGAGATCTTGATGAGATCTCAAAATGATCACCGTGATTACACTTGATTTGTTACCACATTTCAGCTTTCAGGAGTTCCGCCACCTGCTACTTTGTGTTATATTCAAAATTACTGCTGTGAGAAAAAGATAAGAATGAGTGAATCTTAATGAAATATTACCTAAAATAGCTCTTTACACAGATCACTCAGCCTAAACTTTGCAAGAAGTCACTGGTATTTCCAAATCTGATTCACTTTCCCATTTAACAAGGTGAGATGATGGACTTCACTGAAAACTGGGGGCTGCACAAGAAGCCCAACTTTAGGTTCACTTGCTTTGAGGCTTTTCACTGCTCTCAGTGAAATTTGTACCAGTTTGCACAGGGCAGAGGGTGAGAACAGCAGCACTCTGGATGAAAGATAGGCATTTGTGCAAGTTAGTTAAAGTAAATTATTGATTATTCATATTCCTGCCAATAAAACTCTTTTAAAAAGCTCAATGCTCGATCTATATGTGCATATCTGGGAGTTTTCGTGGTTGTTGGTGCAAGAAAAGAGTCAGTCCTTAAGTTAGCTCACTGAGTCTGCGTTAAACCTCTCCCTTTAAAAATTTTGCTTTTCAGTTCATTTTTAAAGGTAGTGCTATCAGCCCGCAGGCAAAACAACAGATGGGTCCTTTGCAGCTATGCACAGATACCTGGCAGCAGTGCCTAGATATTAATTTCTTTAAGCATCTTTAAAAAAGTAGATGAAAAAGGTGTAGAGAAACCTCGTAGATGTTGACATACCCAACCCTCCAATCCCCTTTGCATGTCCTGAGAGCACGATGATGCTCTCCCCCTGCACGATTGCATCATTCATTCATGCTCCTGTTATAAAACAGGCGCTCGCTGCTGCTGCATCTTGCCGAAGACACTCTCCACTTTCTACACTAGAAAAATACGATGAGTGTTAGGGATCCGCACACGCCGAAAGCCAACCCCTTCCAAACTGAGAGAGAGAAAGAACCCCAGCATTCCCGGTGACTTACAGTATTGCACTGCCCGTGGCTGCTGCTGCTGCCGCAAACCTCTTGCCTGTACAAGAAAAGAAGGGATCAGCTGAGACCTTCAGTCACATAAATACAAAGGCACGGGCTGATCTGGAAGAAAGCCGCATTTTGTAAATCCCTCTTTATAACCTGCTGAGTAAGCCAGCCTGGAGGGTGTTTTTTTTTTTTTTTTAAAGCGTAGCACACATGTAACCAGAGAAGTCCAGCTGGTCGCTGACAGGCGCAGGACGGAGAGGTGTAACCTCGCCGGCGTCCGGGGAGGAGCGTCGAGACAGTGGGGAGGCACCGCTTGGCACCGGGGACACCACGGCGGGCCTGCCGAGCAGTGAAACAGGATCGCTCCGAGCGGGAGTGTTTTTTTCACTTGGAATCAGGACAGGGAAACTCTTTTTGTGAGTGTTCTGATCAGGTGAAAGTTCTGGTGCCTGAGATTTGCAATATTTCGTTTTGGCTTAAGCTGCTACTTCAGGGTACATCATGGTTTGTAATATTGCACCGAATCCATCCCAGATCAAAAGTCTTGCAAGTCTTTGAAAGCAAAGATAAAACCTCTGCTTTTGAGAAGGTTCTGTTTTGTTTCCCCAAATGAAATGGTTTCAAAAGCGACAGGGACCTGCAAAACACATCCCTGTGAGTGCTCAGGCATCCCACACCTCCCTCCACATGCATCCACTGTGGGCATTAGGTGGTAAACTAGAGGCAGTCAACCCAGAACTAGAATTTGGTTATTTAGTTCAAAGTCAAAAAAGCCAGATTGCTGATTTAGCTTCCCGTATTCGCTTGTGATATGAGTCTTATGACTGCTATCTGTCTTGGAAGCTTGTTCTGCACCA
Source organism: Crypturellus tataupa (assembly GCA_034781795.1). Taxonomy (NCBI): domain Eukaryota; kingdom Metazoa; phylum Chordata; class Aves; order Tinamiformes; family Tinamidae; genus Crypturellus; species Crypturellus tataupa. The sequence continues at coordinate 1,470,547 of JAWLRI010000482.1, read as the reverse complement.
CCGAATGCACCGGTCACATTTTACGCATGATCTCTTTGGCAATTCTGGCAGTATAACTCCTCAGAATTATGTGCATTAATTAAAAGCACAAACTTTAAGCTTCATCTCCTCCTAAGTCCTCCTTTTTGCTTGTTTGTTTGCTTGCTTTTCAAATGTTCTCAATTCTTTGGGCAATATAAGCATCTTATTAGTAACTTTTTGCATCAGAAAAATCTGGTACCAAGTCTCCTTATTGCAGACCTGGTGACAGGGTTCACTGCTCTGTCTGCTCCTGTTCGCTAGTTTTATCATGTCAGGGCAGGATGCCTCAGAAGAGCTTTGGAAATCAGGTCTGTGAATAAGGTTTAACCAAAATAGACCTCGATAACGATGAAACTGCTTCGCCTGAGAATTGCAGGAGTCTTTTGTTGTGTTTTGTTTTACCAAAATACGCACTGCATGATTTTACTAAGAGAAAGGTTGCTGAATAGTTTATGAATATTTGCCTTAGTTTAAATTCAGTTAAGCATTATGTTACAGATTCTAATCTGGTGTAATTTCTCATAGCTTCATGGATTTCAAGGGGCAAGGAGGCCAAATTAGCATCTCTCTTGTATTTTTACTCTGCACTAAAAACAGGTATGCAGAACAGTTCCAACAGCTACAATTAAAAAAATAACAAATAAAGAAGAACTTGTACTGATATCTGAAAAGTGCTGCAAAATAATAGCCAAAAAAAAAAAAAAAAAAAGCAAACCTCAACCATATAAGATAGGAAAGAAGTACAGAGAAGTATGCATGGAAATCTTAAGAAGATATTTAAAAGTTTGAAGTACAATTCCCACTATGTGACTGTCAGTGCAAGAACATCACCTAACTTTCATACACCATTTAAGAAACTCCTCCATTCATGCCAGAAATGGAGGTAATCTATACAAAGGACTGCAATTTCTTTAAAAAAGGTTTTCCTTTTCTGAAAAAAAGAAAGCAAGATTCAAACTAAAATTTGCCAAAATGACTTATTTTCCTATGGTGCTAATTCCCCTCAGAGAGCTGCAACTGCTTGGGAAATGCAGCTGCCTCCACTGCAACCTGGAGAAATCACTGTGAGCAACAGCTCCACATGGAGCTTAGGACAAAGAGGTCCTGCCACCCACGCAGTCACCCACAACAGCAAGTAGGACACAAAACGCTCTGCACTTGCCCGTGTTGCGCTGGTCGAGGGTGCCCTCTGCTGAGAGCAGCCCGGGGAGTGGAGGGAGACCCACAAATTACTCAATATCAGGAACAGAAAGGATTCAGGCAGCAGAATCGTGGGGCGGTTGGGAATTTCAGTACTTTTACCAGCACGTTGCAGCTAGGCGTTGAAGGCTCAGACATCAGCACTGTGGCCTTGGTTCGTTTTGCTTTGCTTTCAGCAGGCCTGTGGCATCCCTGCGAAAACGGAGAATAAACATTTAACACGAGAGTTCCAGGCCCCCGTGATGAAACACTAAGTGTGATTTCCTGCATTTTGCAATGTTTAATGTTTATTTTTAATGATTACAGCATGAGAAAAGGGGGGAAAAAAGCCGTGCTTGGTCCCCTATACCGAGAACTCTACATCAACATATTTCTCAAGAAATGCCCTGCTCAGAGTGGGATGACGGGGCACTTCTGTGCAGGGTGGCACTTCGCCCAGAAACCGGAGACTGTTCATGAGGGAGCAGGGCAGCAGGTGCCGGAGGCCCCTGCCAAGCAGAGGGAGGCCGCGCAGCCGCCTCAACGCTTTACTCGCCGGCCCTTTCACTCAGGTTCCCCCCAAAACTCCTGAGAGGTGGAAACTGAGATGGCAACAGTCACTCCACAGGATCTCAATCCAAGGGATCTCACTTCAAGCTCCCTTAACCAGGATCTGCTGGTCCTGGTGGCCACCAGCCACACCAAGATGCTGCAAGGAAACCTGCCCGTGGTTCAGAGCTACGTGGACCAGGCCGCAGCAGGCCCCTTTCTCCACCTCCGAAGGGCTTTGATGCACCTCAGCGCTCTGGATGCTCACCAGGAGCCGCTTTGATTATTAATCCAGCCCGCTTAGCTATTAATTCCACGGATCTAATGTTAAATCAGCGAGTTTAATTATTTATTCGCATGGTTCCGTGAACCTGGAGGGTGCCTGCCGCCACACGAAGGGGCAGCAGGAACGACCGGGTGACTGTGCCCCTCCAAGGGGCACAGATGAGGCCTCCACGGGCCTCATGTGCATACGCACGGACTAACTAGGGACCCTGCTTGAGCTGGGGGGGTGACTGGACGATCTCTAGGGATCCCTTCCAACCTGAACCGCCCTGCGATGCTGTAAACCGCGCGTTAGCGGCCGTGACCGCGCAGCGAGGAGCACCCGCCGCCTCCCGCCCGCCAGGGGCGCCCGTTCCCCTCAGCGCCGCCCAGCCCGGGCTCCCAACGGCCGCCGGTGGAGGCGGGACTGAGCGCGGAGAGTGACACCCCGCGCAGCCAATGGGACCGCGCCTTGCGCGCCGCGCAGCCAATGGGACCGCGCCCGTGGCGCCGCGCAGCCAATGAGGGCG
>JAWLRI010000482.1:1449354-1467904 GCA_034781795.1 Crypturellus tataupa | reverse complement strand
GAAGGGGCGGGCGCGGCGGCGCCTGCGCCCCCCCCTCTCTCCCTCCGGCGCGGCGTGCGCGGGCGGCAGCCATGGCGGTGAAGGCGCTCAACCCCAAGGCGGAGGTGGCGCGGGCGCAGGCCGCGCTCGCCGTGAACATCAGCGCGGCGCGCGGGCTGCAGGACGTGCTGCGGACCAACCTGGGGCCCAAGGGCACCATGAAGATGTGAGGGAGGCCGCAGGGGCCCGGGGAGGGGGGAGGCCGCGCGTCTCCACCGCCCGCCGCCGCCTCCATGTGCCTCCCCCGTTCACCACACGCCTCAGCGCGCGCGGAGCGGCCGCTGTGGCCGGGGGCGGCCGGGGGGAGCTCGTATGAGGCTGCGGCCGCCGCCGTGTGGCGGGGGACAAAGAACGGGGCGAATGAATGGGGAGGAGGCCCGAGTGGGGCCTAGGCCGGGTGCGGGGAGGCTGCTCACACGCTCCGTGTCCCTCGCAGGCTCGTGTCCGGGGCGGGGGACATCAAGCTGACCAAAGATGGCAACGTGCTGCTGCAGGAAATGGTGAGCTGCTTTTTGTCTGGGCGTGTGTGTGGGAGGGAGCCTTACCGGAGCTGCAAGGTGGCCCTGTCCCTTTGGGGGCCGGGGGCAGAAGTAGGGGGTCCCCTGCTGAGCCCGACCTGCAGCCACTGGTGCTTCTCCCTGTACACAAGGGGAAATGCTACTTAGGAGGAGGATCAATAAATAGATACTGCTTGGTAAATACTGAGTAGAGTTTACACCTTCATTTGGCAGTGAGAAGGAGAATGGTTTGTTTAATGGGATTACCGTTTTTACTACTCTTATTTTACTTATGAAGAAGCATACTTTTATTGTCTTTGGCCAGGTCTAAGAAAACAGGGGGGTTTGTTCAGTTTACTAGGTTCATGTCTTAAAGGATGCTCAAATCCGAGTGGTGGATACTCTTCATTCATATCACTTTCCCATCAAGTCTGGCATTATATCACAGCTTCCCCACTGTGGGTGAAGATTGCATGGAGGGTGCCACCCTGCCATGAGCCCCATCGTGGCTGGGTCACAGCTGTGTATCCCTGATCCGGAGTGGGATATTTTCCCTGATACTGTTAGGTTTTAGTGTGCCCCACACTTCCCTTGTTAATTCTTCCACCTTGTTAATTGATTCTTTTCCTGTTGCATAAAATAATCAAGACAAACAGTTTTTTGGCAGACGGGAAAATATTAGTAAATAAATTGCTTCAAACTAGAAGTAATACTTTAAAAAACAGAATGGTAAAGACTGAGTAGCAGCATGAATTATTCCATTCATGTTCTTCTTATCTCACTCTTTTTTAAGCACAATTACTAAGCAAAAATTTTTCATCAAACATGGATACAGCTGCTCTGTAGGTTGTAGGCCTCAAGCGATGCTGAAATACTCCCCAGTCAGCAACTGGAGATGCAAAGTGATGCCTGTGTTACTTAAATTGATAGGCCTATTTGTGCAAGTACCATAAGGTCATACGTGGTTGTTAACTTTGGCCAGATAGGAATGATATTCCTGCTGTGTTTATGGCTGAAACACTAGTGTGCTACTGCATGAAATTTCAGTAGAGGAACTGTCAAGGAACAAACTAGCTAAATATTCAGTTTCAGAAGAAAAAACAAACTGTCAAAGAATTGATAAACCAAACGTGAAGTAGGTAAAGTGCAGAATTAAGTACAGGGATCCCTAGATTAGCTCTAAGCGTGCTAGTCTAAATGTCAGACTCAGTATAGTTATGGTGGTGTATCTGGTCCCTAATGGAGTCAAAAGAAAAAAAAGAAATCTGTCAAGTGAAGTACTGCTCATTATATCCAAGCAAGTCCTGCACTGCTAAGCATTTCAGTGTTGTTCTGTTTAAATTCACAGTTGGGGAAAAACTTTGTGTTACTTGTGTTAATACAAGATACTTATTCTTAAAGGTATTTGTTTAGTTGCTTTTAATTTGTTGAATCCTGTGAATTGATATAAATCACAAAAGAATCAACTAGTCCTTAAATATATTTGTTCAAACCAAATTCAGATCAGTTAATTTCCATAGCAAGGTTTGGTGCTTAACTTCTTTCTTTTGCTTAGCAAATACAACACCCGACAGCCTCCTTGATAGCCAAAGTAGCAACAGCACAAGATGACATCACGGGAGATGGTACCACTTCAAATGTCTTGATCATCGGAGAGCTCCTAAAGCAGGCAGATCTCTACATTTCTGAGGTATGTATGCAGCAGTTCCATCGAAGGTGATGATGAATGAAGAGCTTTACCTGAGGACCATTCAGTTTCTGTTTTGTTTAATGCTAGTATTCATAAATCAAATGTGAAAGTGAGTATATATTTCTACTTAAAATGAGTACATTGCAGAACTTATTTCTGGCTGTTTTGTTGAGTTTAAGCAGTTTTCTTGCTTTTATGTTAGCGAGGAGTTTAGTTTAAACTAAAGAACAGGCATTCCTGTTGCACAGTGAACACCCAAGTGTGCTTTGTAGTTCCCTTGGTTTTAATTCTGTGCTAGAATAATCTGTGCTTTTCCTCTGCATTAGAAGGATTGCCATTCCTTTTACATGTATTCAGAAGTACAGTACATTCTCTTGTCTCTGTGGATTCCCTATGTTTCATGGTTGGATGCAGTGCTGAACCACAGTTTCCACTTGTGAAAAATACCATTTCATGTCCTACTGCCTAATGATTTATCTGCTATTTTTGCATTAGGGCTTGCACCCAAGAATAGTAGCAGAAGGATTTGAGATTGCAAAGGAAAAAGCACTTGAAGTTTTGGAGCAAGTCAAAGTAACCAAGGAAATGGACAGAGAGACCCTTATGGATGTTGCCAGAACATCCCTTCGTACTAAAGTCCACACTGAGCTTGCTGATGTCTTAACAGAAGTGAGTGTGCATATGTTTTCCGGTTTTGTGTGAAGAGGTTCAGGTTTTAAACTGCTCTGGCTACTTCTTGGGGTGAAAGGTGGGTGGAATGTTGTGATCTTGCTCTGACAAAGGCTAATGTGTTTGTTTATTACAGGCTGTAGTAGATTCTATTTTGGCAATCAGAAAACCAGATGAGCCCATTGATCTCTTCATGGTGGAGATTATGGAGATGAAGCACAAATCTGAAACTGACACAACGTAAGAATGAAACAAATACTCTCGAGCTTTAGTTAAGCAGTTTGCTGAAATTTGAATAACTTGGATTTGTTTTTCTTCAGAAGGAGATAGTTACCGTCACCTAGAATCCTTAGGAAAGGGGTGAAAGACAGGCTAAAAGATGATAACTCGAGGTTGATCCTAAAGGGCAAAAGTTCCCCAGTCACTAAATTTGATTTGCCCCACATGAGACACCTTGAAAAGCAGTGGATGACACTGCTAATTTGCTTCATAACAGTGCTATATGTTATTTTTTTCAGTAACTGCTTTTTAGGCATGATTGTATCTCACATTTGCTTATTACAAGTACAAAATATGCATTAGACAAACGAAAACGAGTTTGTAGTTAATTTAGTTGAAAAGTCTGTAAGTTCTGAAATGTACTTCAATGGCATGGATGAATTCTGCGTTAGCTTTTCCCAGTAGCTAATGCAGTCAGACACTATGCAAGAACATGTTCCCTTTTCACACACAGTTTGGTGTGCTTTTGTTTGGAAATGGGCATGCCTGTGAAAGTGGGATACATGATTTTATGTTCACCTCTAGCATGAGTATATAGGCAATTCACGCTGGACTAGTTGGACCATCAGTCTGTACTTTCATGAGATGTGTATTTTCTGTTTGTTGACATACAAAATGTTTTTTACTTTCTCAGACTGATTAGGGGGCTCGTTTTGGACCATGGTGCTCGTCATCCTGACATGAAGAAACGAGTAGAAGATGTTTATGTTCTTACTTGCAATGTATCTCTAGAATATGAGAAAACGTAAGTATACAGCAGAAAGGAGAAAGGTCAGGAGCAGAAAATACTCTTGTCTTTCAAAAAAAAAATATTAGGGTGCACTTTAAGTATTGAAGGACTGCCTGGAATCTGTTTTAGAGCAAGGCAGATAGTATAGCAGGGATAATGGAATATATAATATGTTAAAATCTTGCTGAAAGACTTCCTTAGGCAATCCCTAATTTATTTTTTAAGTTTATTTCTACAGCGTAGAGGGCAATTATTTATTTTTTGCTGCTTTGGTTGTCTCCTCCCTTCAGAGAGGTGAGCTCTGGATTCTTCTATAAAAGTGCAGAAGAAAGAGAGAAGCTTGTAAAAGCAGAAAGGAAGTTCATTGAAGACAGAGTGAAAAAAATCATAGACTTGAAAAAGAAAGTCTGTGGTGATTCAGATAAAGGATTTGTTGTGATCAACCAAAAGGTAAGATGAATAGGTGCAGTAATTAACTAGAAAATGAATTTGAGGTGTTGACCTTGTTGGCAATGTGCATGCTGTTTGATTCATTCCTGTGTTGTTGTTCTGGTAAAAATAATTGAATTTGGACTGATGTACTTTTGTGAGAGGGAGGTTGCATTTTGGGGCTTTTGTTGCTGTTTTCTGGAGCATCAAGGAAGTATTTACCCATTAGTTTCAGACTGGGAGAATGTTTCTCAGTATTTTCTTTTTCCGATAGTCCTTTGCTTTTTTTTCTAGGGAATTGACCCATTTTCCTTGGATGCACTTGCAAAAGAAGGAATAGTTGCTTTACGCAGAGCTAAAAGAAGAAACATGGAAAGGTCAGTTCCTTTGAAGGAGGAGTAATATCTTGTTCTAAACTCATGCAGTGAATGAAGTCTGGCTTGACTCCACCTCTAAGGAATTACACTAATTTAAGAATCTACTTCAATCTGTTGACTCTTACTAGAGTAATACCAAGTAGTCTAGATCCATACCCTATGTGCTGAAATGGTTATGAATAACAGGCTGTTGGAGCAAAATCAAGTTGCTGAGTTTAAAACAAATACTAACTTGTACAAATACTTTCAGATTGACCCTTGCATGTGGTGGTACTGCCATGAACTCTGTAGAGGATCTCACTCCGGAATGTCTGGGACACGCAGGGCTCATCTATGAATATACATTGGTGAGTATGTCTGAGCTAGATACACCTCTGCAGATGATGTAAAGATGCAAGATGGTGCTTGATGATAGCTTAGTGTCTACTTTTATGTAAATATCTGCCTAGATATTTGTTCTTGTCATAACATAGAAATAACATTAGGAAAATTTTAGATTTTAAATCTGTTAGGCTGAAAAGATGGAAATACTGTTGTTAGGTGCTCTTAGGCACTTAATGTGCACAAGTTTGTATTGGTAAAGAAAAATACATATCTAGTTTCACATCATTTCTTGGAAACCTATTCAGAGCTGACTCTGCAAGTGTGTTCCTTTTGTGTGTTTATAGGGTGAAGAGAAATACACCTTTATTGAGAAGTGTGACAACCCTCGCTCTGTTACCTTGTTGATCAGGGGACCAAATAAGCACACCCTGACACAAATCAAAGATGCAGTAAGAGATGGTCTGCGTGCTGTTAAAAATGCTATTGAGGACAGTAAGTCAATACTTGCCCAAGAACTTAGAGTTTTGTTGAGATTCATCTCAAAATGGCTGAATTTGTGTTGGCCTAACTGATAGCTGATGCAGTTGTGCATCAAGCTAAATATATGTCAGTGTAAAGTGAATACTCTCCTTTAATACAGATATATTATAAGGGAAGGGATCAAACTATGGTTTAAGTTGTATAGTTTCTCAGTAATGTTTTTCTCTTCCAGGATGTGTGGTTCCAGGAGCAGGTGCGCTAGAAGTGGCAATAGCTAATGCTCTTGTTAAGCATAAACCTAATGTCAAAGGAAGAGCCCAGCTTGGAGTTCAAGCATTTGCTGATGCTCTTCTCATCATTCCTAAGGTATAAGGAACTCCTGGAAGAAGTGACTTGCAAGCACTCTAAAAGACACCTCTGTAGCAGTCTGCTTCATGTTGTTTGTCTGAAGTGATGTCTTTGTTCTCTCCAAGGTTCTCGCTCAGAACTCTGGGTATGATCCCCAAGAAACTCTAGTGAAGGTTCAGACAGAACATGCAGAATCAGGGCAACTTATTGGAGTTGATCTGAATACTGGTAGGAACCTTTCTAACATACAAGATGCTTTAGTAAAAGTAGCTTGCGTAGTAACTCTGAAGTAAAAAAAAAAAGATTCTGAATGATGCAAATGTTTGAAGCGGACAGATCTGTCTGGTTCAGCTTCATATAATCATTTAGTAGCTGTTCAGCACGAACCTCGTGCTTCTTTCATTGAAACGTAATGTTGCAGTTACAGTTTTCCGGTGTGAAAAGGCAAAATACTTGAGCAGGATGAGCTACTGCTGCAGTCAGTCTGTGTACTGTAAAATATATATCGTCATTCTGCTAAAGTTTTGTGGGAAGGTGAAGATTCAGAGTAAGACTTCATGATGTAGCGAGTAACATGAGATGTTAGCAGAATGCCTTCGTTTGAAGGAAACCAGTTAGTGATTACTAAAGATTATTTTGTCTCTTCCCCAGGTGAACCAATGATAGCTGCAGCGGCCGGGATTTGGGATAATTATAATGTTAAAAAGCAACTGCTTCATTCATGGTAAATTTTATAGTAATTTAATTTTAAATTGTAGTGGGAGTTAGATCATCAAAGCTGATGAAGTAATTTGGGATCAAGTTATCGATTTTTTTTTTTTTTTTTTTTTTTATGAACTGTATCAAAAGATGTTCTAACACTCTTCATTTAATATTTCTAGCACGGTGATTGCTAGCAATATTCTCTTGGTTGATGAAATTATGCGAGCTGGGATGTCATCCCTTAAAGGCTGAAGTGAATCTGCCTCCATCAGCGGTGGTCGTCAGGAGTAGCATTGCCCCAAGGAATAACTCTGAAGAAGTCGACCTCAAAGCAGCCTTCTCTTTGCTCTCGTGGAAGTTACACAGCTGTAACTAGAAGCACCCTTTGGTTAACATGGCCACTCAGAATATTGGCAACAAATGTTTGATTCTAAAATCAGTTATTTATTCTTAATTTCACTGCAGTATACAGCTGAAGTTGCTGTCCTTTTTACCCAATAAACTGTTATGTTCTGTGCTTTACTTGTGTCAGTTATTTAATAGTTTGCGTTCCTTAGGCCTGGTCCTTAGTCGTCTCATTATCACCTAGGTGAACAGTGGTGGGTCCAGGGCTTGATGGTGTTTTTTTAGCTCTGTTGTGCTATGAGGATTTCATTATAAATCCCAAACTCACCGTGGCAGAGTTCCTGTCTGTTGGAGTTGTGAGAATACTGCCACTTTTCTCATGTCTTTGGATAACAGCATCTTTCCAGAGGGCAGGATTTGGATCTGGAATTTTTCCCCTATTCCATTAAACTATTTCATGGTTTTGTACTTGCGAATCAAGCTGAGTTTATTTGCTTTAAAATGATTGAAAGTTAAATGGTTAAAGGCATCTTTAAAAAGCTGCAACGAGCACAGTAAAGAACTTGCATTCACACCTCCCAAAAGAGGTAGCTGAACTTCTGCATGGGGCCTGTGTCCGCATTAACACCCTTCTGTGCTCATGCTTGGGAACGTAGCCAAAAAGCAAACTCGTCTCCATGTACACGCATCATCTCAGATACTTCCCCAGCAGTTTCTTACTATAGAGGAAGAACCCTAAAACCTGCCTCAAAAGGGCGCTCGGAAAAGCAACCTGGGGCAGAGGGAGGGCTGGGGTGTGAGGGGGCAAGGGGAACTATGTGCTTCTCCTTAAAGAACTGGGGCTATTTTGCAAGGATTTTGCCAAAGGGCCGTTTAATTTCTCCAATGCCGACCAAGCGCAGCAGCGCAGGAAGGGGAAGGGCTTTGCTGCCTTCCCCAGCGCAGCGCCCGGAAACACGCGCGTGGAGCGAGAGCTCTTCTGGGTCAAAGCCCTGCAGCTCCTTGATTCGTTCTGCTTCTCGCAGGCTCCTGTCCCCGATGCCGCCCGGATTTGCTCCCGGGAAGATGCAGCTGGTGCTCGTGCTTTGCTGCTGCCTGTTAGACCCCAGCCGTGCCCTGCAAGGTGAGTCCGAGCTCGTGCCGCTTTTTCTGCTCGTTTCTGCTGTAGTTCTTCAGCCTTGCTGCAGCAGGGCTTTAGCGCTGATTTTACTTCTCCCTGTTCATTTTTTTTTCTTCTATTCCCAGTTGTAGAAAACCATTTATTTGAAGGAATTGACTTGTTGATTTAGTCTGCCCGGAACTGTTACTTTTCCAAAAGAGAAGCTGAAAATGCTTTATAATAAAGGCTGTTTTCAAACAATAGATATCTATATAAATACTAAACATTGTTATTAACCACTACAAAGCATCCTTTTTCGAGTGTGTAAAACGACTGTTGGGCAGAGAAGCTATGCTGTCCTGTGCTTTTATGTTTAAAAATGACCATTCTTATACTAACTTACCTCCTTTCTAGCTTTTGGAAAGAATGAGGACATGGTGCAGCTGCCGGGTGGGAAGTTCCAAATGGGATCCAATTCCCAGGAGAACAAAAATGAAGAAGGACCCGTCAGAGAGGTGACTGTGAAGTCATTTGCTATTGACAAATACCCCGTCACAAACAGGGATTTCAGGTAAGACCAAAGGTTTCGATTTGCTCCATTTGCAGAGTTGGAATAGCCTGGGTGGTTGCTGGAAGGACGTGGGTGTTGAAGCTGCTTGTTACTGGGCTGGTTCCAGCATTTAAAAGCAGCCTTGGAATTAAAAAAAAAAAAAAAAAAAGTCTATGAGGAAGCAAATGGGACAGACGTAGGGCAGGAATCAACAGCACAGGGGATGTTCTGGGGGCACATCCATCTGTGATAGTAAATGTAGATTTTTAGTGGCTTTAAGGGCTTTCTGGTCTCTGCAATTGTTAACAATTTGTAAAGATAAAAGCATAGGATGATTTTACCCATAAAAGTAATCTAAAAACTGACAAGCAGATCTGTGAACAGACACAAATCAGACCAATTTCATCTTTAAAAATCTATTAAGCCCATTGTACGAGGGAGGAACTGGGACTATCAACACATTCGTGGTAGCTGCAGGTCTGTGTTTGCCTTGCTCTAACTTTGTTGCATGTGTGAATTGCTGTATTTGGTAGTGTTGCTCTCGAAGAACTCTTACCCAGACACTTGAGCGTATTATATTTATGCCAGGGAGTTTGTTAGAGAAAAGAAATACAAAACTGAAGCAGAAGCATTTGGCTGGAGCTTTGTCTTTGAGGATTTCGTATCTGAAGAGCTGAAAAAAAAAGTCACCCAAAAACTGGAGGTAAATCCAACCTGGATCATGAAAGGTTTTAATAGATGGGCTACACCCCAAGGGGATGATTTTCAGTGATGATGATGGAGACGGCATCATTGTCTGATGCCTTTTAAATGAATAAATAAATACAGGAGAGAGAGAAACAGTTTTCAGATTGTAATTTCTAGGCAGAAAGTTTTCCTGTTTAGTGACAGCTAACCCTCCCTTAACACCCTGGCCTTTCTCAGTTTGTTCTGGGTTGTTTTGCTTTTGACAGTAGCAGGACTGTGTGGCCTGATTTAAGCCCCTGTTTTGTTTACTTCCTCTCCGAACTGTCACATTTGACTTTTATTAGATATTCCAATAAGCTAGGAGAAAGTAAAGCACATTTCAAGTTATTCTGTTCATCAGATCTTAAAACAATAAGTACTGAGGGTGTCCTTAAAAGCAGATAAGCCTCGGCTCTGTACTCTAAAGCACATCAAACTATAGAATTTAACCCTTTCCAGACTAACAAGTGTTCTTCCCTATACCTGCTGCTCTAGGATAGCTGGGGTGTGCATGGCTCTGGATGGGGGTCACCAATCTAGCATTAATCTGGTGTCATTCCTTTTCTCAGTCCGCGCCTTGGTGGCTGCCTGTAGACAAAGCCTTTTGGCGACAGGTGAGTAGAGCTTTCCTACCCTTCCAAGGAGGCTGGTTGCACTTTTGTGTTGAGATGGGCAGTTTAGGACCAGCCTGGGACATGGGAGATTTGGCTATGGATAAACAGTAGTTTATTAAGTAAATATTAATGAATTTCCCTGTTCTCTTTTACTCAGAAGTTGCTCTGAATGTCATGAGATGTTACCACTAACCCTACCATAGACTTCAAAGTTCTGGCAGCGTTAGTAGAAACATATGGGCAAAAGCACTCTTAGATGGTGGGTCTCATCATTTTAGTGCTAAATTAAATGGATTGCAGAAACTTTTGCTGCCTTAAAATCAGTCTTGGAGAGTCCTTTGTGTGCTAAGGGTAGAGCCAGACAGTGCTAGAGGCACTGAATTTCATGGAATAAAAACAAGAGGAGAAATCACATCTCCAGTGCCATTGCCATAGGTTCCCCACCTTCTCCAAACTGTCCTTTATTTTCTTTTATGGAAAAGTTCATAAAATCAATTATAATCTGGTCAATGCAATTCTTTCAGCCCTCAGGTCCTGGCTCCGGTATAAAAGACAGGCTGGATTACCCCGTCTTGCACGTGAGCTGGAATGATGCGCAGGCATTTTGCAAGTGGAAAGGGAAGAGGCTTCCCACGGAGGAAGAGTGGGAATTTGCTGCTAGGGGAGGCCTAGAGCGTACGTAAGACGAATCTTTTATTTTTTCTCAAACCAAACCAAGTCGTCAAGTCATGCTAGGTCTACCAAACTCAATGAGCTCCTGCATATAAGGATGTTTTCAGAGTTTAATCCAGGGGATTGAATCTCTTTTGCTCTGAGAGTTAATTAAATAGTGGCTTCTCTGTGTTCTCAATCCATCTTTGTAATTGAACCACTTCAGTCAGATAAAACTACCTTCCGCAGGTTTGTATGATGGTACTGGCATACGGCAACCCTGTGAGTACTGGGGTGTAGTAGCTACATGGGACTCCCTCGCGGGAGCAATGGTTTGTAAATGGGAAGTTGTGTCTGGCCCCTCTTCTCCCCTCTAACCCACTGGTGACATTTGCAGGGATTGCAGCACTAGGTATCACTCATATAACTCTTTGTGTCACAAACTGAGCAGAAAAGGACAGCAGTAAAAGCCTGTTTTAAAAAGCTGCAAAATCCAATAGTTGGCCAGACCTGCAGGGAATAACTGGTTGCCTCTCTTTCTCTTTGACAGAAAGAATATATCCCTGGGGAAATAAGTTTCAGCCAAATCGTACCAACCTGTGGCAGGTAAGATCCTGTAAACTGTCCTATCTGTTTTGAGTGGTTCTGATGATGGTTTTTTAACACAGTCACAGAATTCGTGTGGCTGTCAAAGCATTGTGAATGGCACTGGGAAGCAGTACAGACTTGCATGCAAAGTGCTGAAAATCATCTGTTACTTTACCCAAAGTATCCTTAGAATGGAGCAACCTCACCCTGGTTTCCTTGGGGAGACTGTGACTTTGCTTCTTCGAGAATCGATCTATTGAGACAAAGATCTTAGTAAACTGGATTGTCTCTTCCTTGGGAGAGCTTTAAATGGTTGATACGCTAGCTTGGACACAAAGTTATGTAGAGCTAATTTGCAAGAGAATTATGTCCAGTATTTAAGTACAATACAGTTCTCTTAAAGATCGAGATTTATTATCCTGTCTGTGGTGAGTCTATTTAGAATGATCTTTCTCCCCACAGGGCAGTTTCCCAGGGGTTGACACGGCTGAAGACGGTTATCACGGTGTTTCGCCAGTGACAGCGTTCTCTCCCCAAAACAACTATGGTGCGGAACTGCCCTCCTTTGCTTTTTAGACTTGGCATCTGCTTGCTAGTGTCCATTCAACAATAATTATTAAATCCCATGGGTGTAGCAGAGTTTAAAATATGGAATGGGATGGATTGCAGCTGCATCTTGAGGGAGTAACAGTGAGCCTTGCAGGAGCATCGATGGCTGCTGCTGGAGCTGCCTGAGGTGCCCCAGATGAACTCCAATGAACCAACCCGTTCTGTGCTCTTAATAGCAGTCAATTATTTTGTTGTTTGTGAGCTATCAAAAATATCACCTGACTTATCTGAAAAACTCAAGGGGGGCAGATGCCATTCTCTATGCAGACGGGAGATGATGAGACTCATCTAAACTGAGGGGTTTGTGAAAAGCCTAATTGTAAATAGGGGCTTTGTGCTCTCACCATTAACCACATTTTTTTTCAATGATACTTGGAGTATTGCATAGAAAATCCATAAGACAACATTTTTACAGTCTTTGTGTAGGTGCTCTCATAATCCTAATACAGAAATCCTTTGTCCCAGGGCTCTATGACCTGCTTGGAAACACTTGGGAGTGGACGGCCTCGGAATACGTAGCTCCAGGGCTGTCAGCAAGGCAGCGTGCTCAGAAAATGCAGGTCTTGAGAGGTGCATCTTGGATTGACACTGCAGATGGATCTGCCAACCACAAAGCTCGTGTTACTACAAGGTGGGTGTGTGCAGGGCCCAAGTGCTGTTTCACAGTGATTTGGGATTCCTTGATTATATAAGAAGGCCTTTTAGATTACCAGACTCTACTCCATTTTTGAGAAGCAATTAGGAAAACACACTATGCTAAAAATTTTACTGCTATAAATACATCCCTAAATGCTTCTCAAATTGTATGCATATTCCATCAAGTATTTAGTACTTTGCTGGGAATTCTTCAGGCTGTGGAAGATGTTCATAGTCTCTTGTGCAGGGTCACCTAAAATGATTTGAGTATTAACTGTGATCCATCACTAACTTTAGGTATCTTTTTTTTTTCATCCTAGAATGGGGAACACACCAGACTCGGCCTCTGATAACCTCAGCTTCCGCTGTGCTGCTGACGTACAGAATCACAAAGCAAAGAAAAGTGGGACCAAAACTGAGCTCTGACGAGTTCGCTTGGAAAGACCTGGAGGCATTTTCTCCTGTGGAGATGAACAGTAATTCCAGCAGTCAAACTTTATTAAACTAGCCAGTTGTAGAAACTGAAAACAAATACTTTCAGCTAAAAGTCATTTCTTCACTGGAATACTTGGGCACTGCATGGGACTTAAGAATGACAGATGGAGGGGGGGTGTCTCTAATGTCCCCTTGTCCCCTTGTTTTGCATTTCTATTTATTTAACAAGACAGAGGGGCGCATGTGTGTGAGACCACCAGTGCTCCACATTAAGAGAGAAGCTTCTCTGCCTCCCCCTGCTTTTGGGCTTTGTGGTGCCTCACTCTCCCATGACAGCTCCTCATCTTCCCCCTGTAACCTGCCTGAGGGAAGCTGAAATGTGGGCATGGATGACAAATCAATAAACCAAATCTCTCACATTATGCATAGGTGAGGGCTATAGGTCAGCTGTGGAGTGTTAATAATTTATCTAAAAATCGCCCGAGTTGCATGGGTCAGCGTGAACTATGCTGTGACTCTGCCACTGCTCACTGCAAGCTCTGCTCCGTACCAAGTGCTTCGCAGCTTGGAGCTGGGGTGTCCCCTGGCACCCGGAGGGCAGGAGCAGGTTCAAGAACCGCGAGCGACAGTCGCGTTCAGGCTGCTCTCCAGCCACACGGCTCCGCTCCGCAGCTCCCCGTGGACTGAGGTTTGTGCCCGC
Source organism: Crypturellus tataupa (assembly GCA_034781795.1). Classification (NCBI taxonomy): domain Eukaryota; kingdom Metazoa; phylum Chordata; class Aves; order Tinamiformes; family Tinamidae; genus Crypturellus; species Crypturellus tataupa. The sequence continues at coordinate 1,454,387 of JAWLRI010000482.1, read as the reverse complement.
AGCTCGAGGCTGCTTGGGACAGGTCCTAGCGAGAGCCTTGTCTGCCACTGCAAGGAGCATCTACGTGGAAAGCAAGCTCTCCCGGCTCACTGCAGTTCCCAGCTCGTGTAAAGTTGCCTAATTCTGTCTTTCTGTCACCCAGTGGGACAGGAGCACAAGCTGGTTGGTGCGCGAGGACACCTGCTCCTGGCGCTGCTCTTCCCTTGCCCTGCAGTGACTCCCTGGGAGCACGAACACGGCCAGCTCGGGAGTTGGGCACCCACAACCTTTGCTGCAAGACCTCTTTGAGAAAGCACTTGGAGCTACAGCTTGTTACAGCTCTAGGGGCTGCTGATAATTTTCCTCTAAAACAAAGCGGAAAAAATGGCTGCTCGTTTTCCAAAGGTTTTACTCGCCCGTTTCCCAACCCGCCTCGTCGGCTCGGCGCGGCCGCGGCGCTCAGAGGAGCTCCTCCTCGGCGGCCAGGGCCAGCAGGATGGCCTTGCACGTGTTCTCGAAGAGGGCGGCCCGGTTCTGCGCCTCCCCCTTCTTCACCCAGTGCTTGTAGGTCCGGAAGGCGCAGGCGTCGATGAGCTTGCGCAGCGGCTTCAGCGCGTACGGGTCCCGCACCACGAGCTCCCGCGTCACCGACTTGACGAGACGGTACTGGTAGTAGATGCGCACGGAGGCCAGCACGGTCAGGCAGATGACCTGGGAACAGAGGAGCCGCTTGCAGCCGGCCATGCTCCAGCACCTCCCTCCGCTTCCCAGGACGCATGCAGAGGGCCAGGATTATGGATTTGGTGAGAGACACAACAAGGTGGCTCCGAGTTCGCCCTTCGCTTCATCACCAAACATCAGCCTTGAACATCTGGGCTGATGTGGTGGGTGATACACATAAACGCAGGCTCTATTGGCAGCAGAGGATACCTCTGTTTTATGGATCTTTGCTGTACTTTGCTTTCTCCTGGGAAGTGTTTTTTTTTTCTTTTTAAAGCTTTTTTTAATTTTTTTTTCTGGGAGGGAGGTTTTTTCTCTTATTTAATCTTACTTCTTAGCGATTGTATTTCTTTTGTCAAACTTTGCTGTGCAAAAATCCTTAGGTTGTGCCAGAAAGCGAGAAGAAGGGCCCCTCAATGCCGGCAAAGGACAATCCCACCAAAATCTGGGTGCACCAGGACACCCCGAAGGGCACCAAATGCGGCGCCGCCGTTGGGCTCCCGCAGGCGCCGGCTCCGCCGCCAACCTCACCTTGAATTTGCGGAAGGGGCTGAAGTGCCGGACCTCCTCCACGTCGTACTCCTGGAAGAAGGGGTGCGCGAGCGCCTCGCTGGCCGTGTAGCGCTGCCGCGGGTCCACCACGAGGAAGCGCGAGATCTGCGGGACGGCACCGCTGTGAGGGACGCCCAGCGGCGCCCCGAGCTCCCGCCGGAGCAGCAAGGGCAACATCCCCCCAGGGACATCTCCCAAGCCAGGGAGCCCCTACCAGGTCCTTGACGGTGTCGGAGCGGTCGTCCCACTCGGGCGAGCCGAACTGGTAGTTGCCGCTCATGATCATGCGCAGCATCAGCATCTGCTTGCGGTGCCAGAAGGGCGGCGAGCCGGCCAGCAGCGTGTACATGATGACCCCCGTGCTCCACCTGCGGGAGCAGCGGCACCCCCAGCGCCACCGCACGGAGAAGCGGGCGGCCCTGTCCCCCCACCCGGAACAACGGGACCGGACGGCCCCGCTCGGCTGCTGATCGGGGAGGCCGAGCTTGTCTGGGGGTCGTCAGCCTGATGGGGAGCTGCCTGCTTTGGGGATGGATGGGGGATCTGGAGCTGGGCTGCTGCTGTGGAGCTGCGAGTTGGACGTATTTGGCTTGTTTAACTTCCCTGGGAGTTTTGTTCTTTTCTTTCTGGCTTTCCAGGGGTGGGAGAAGCTGTGGGAATGGGTGGGACTCACACGGGTGCACGGCCGCCTCTCACTTACATGTCGACCTCCTTGCCGTAGCCCTGGTGCTCGTCGTCCATGGAGCACTGCAGGATCTCGGGCGCCAGGTAGCCCGGCGTGCCGCAGATCTCTGCAAGGAAGGGCGCACGCATTAGCGAACCCAAGCGGTAGCAGCCACTCAATGCATCTCGTTAATTAATTTCTCGAAGGGTTGTGAGGAGCACTCATGGGTCCCGTCGTGGCCATGGGACAAGGAGGACAACTTGGGCACGCGTGAGCGGCCGCCGGGCTCCCACCTTTGAGCTTCTCGTCGGCGTGCAGCTGGCAGGAGAAGCCGAAGTCGGTCAGCTTGATGTTCATGTCGTCGTCCAGCAGGATGTTCTCGGGCTTCAGGTCGCGGTGCACGATGTCGATGGAGTGCAGGTACTCGATGACCTCCAGCAGCGCCCGCATGATCTTCCTGCGGACGGAGCCAGCGCGTCTCCTCGCCCGGCCCGGCACGGCGCGCGGCCCCGGCGGCGCCGTCCCCACTTACCTGGTCTCCTTCTCGCTCAGGGTGACCTTCTCCGTGAGGTAGTCAAAGAGCTCCCCCCTCTTCATCCTGCGTGGGGCAAAGCAGAGGGGGAGCTGCATTCCCATTGCAAGCTGCCCCCTGGCCCGCGTGGGGTGTCTGGGCAAAAAAATCCCCCCAAAACGGTGTAAATAGGGAGCGAGGCCAGCTGGGTGCTGCCAGCGGAAATATAAATAACCCAGGATCTGTAACGGCCCTGCCAAAGGTTAGGGGAAACCTGAGCAGCGGCGTCTGGGAAGCAGCCGCAGCGCCAGGAGGCCGGGAGCCGGCGCGGGGCACCCGGGCCCGTTTCCCCCCGCGCTTCATGCCGGTCGCGGCGGCGCGTGCGGGACTCACAGGTCGAACACGAGGAAGAAGAAGGTGCTGGACTCGTAGCTGTCCTTGAGCTGGACTGCAAGAGAGCGCAGGGGCGACGCTCGGCGCGGTGCAGCGCGACGCGCACCCGCCCCGAGCCCGGCGCGCACCGGGTGCCGCTCCCGCCCCATCCCGCTGCTCCGACCCCGCGTTGTGCTCGGGCTTCGCTAGCAGCTGGGCTGGGAGATGGGCAGGGGATGAGCGAGGGCCCTGGGCCGGTGGCCACGGCGCTGCTCGCACTGTAGCAGGATCCACGGCATCGCGCTGGCCGTATCCAACCCGCGCTCCGAGGTGCCCGAGTTTGGGGCTCAGGGGAGGAGGTGCTGCCGGAGCTGCTCCAATGCCAGCTCCTAGCGCGGGGGCTCCCGTCTGGATTTCCCCTCCACGACAAAGCGACTTTCACCACCCGTCAGGGAGAGCAGCCACCCTGCCCAGGGGGGATCTCAGCCCCCCGAGCGCTTCACGGGACCCCCCCGCAGCAAAGGCCGCCTCGGCGCCCGACTTACTGACGTTGGGGTGGCCCGAGACCTTGCGCAGGATGTCGATCTCCTTGGAGGTGGCTTCGCGCAGCTCCTGCACCTCCTTGGGCGAGATGTTGCCGGCCGTGATGTCGATGATCTTCACGGCGTATTCCTGCCGCGTCACCTTGTGGATGCACCGGCGGACGACGCTGCTCACCCCCCTGCGGGACCAACGCGGGAGGGATGGCGCGTGGTTTGGTCTGCGTTTTAACTGCTTTTTAACATCTAATTGCAGTGAGGGTGTGGATGTGCTGTGAGATCCCACTATTTGCCACTGCTGTTCCTATATTTCCCCCTTATATTTCCCAAGACTTCACGGTATTTGGGTGCTGGAGCCGCAGGGGAGTCCGGCTGGAGCTCAGCCGCTCTCCTGGGTGCAAGGAGCTCTCGAGTGGCCCAGGATGCTCCTAGCTCCATTCCTGACTGCTGGGCGGCTCCGGCTCCAATCCGATTCCCATCGGACGCTCCTCCGAGGGGTACCGAAGCGCGCGGAAGGGCGGTTTGCAGCAACCCCGCGTTACCTGCCCAGCACCTCCTTCGGCTCATACTTCTCATAAAACTCCTTGGACGAGGTCCAGTCGGGCAGCTCCTCCTCCTTGGTCATGGCTGCGGGCGGCATGCGGGGCCGCAGGGAGCTGCAAGGGGACAGAGCGCGCAGGGCAGCGGCGCAACCCGCCGGGGCAGCCAATAATGCCTCCGGGAGGCCTTTATTATGCCATTATCAATACTACTCTTCACTGTGTTTACTATTTATGGTATTTTTAGCAGGTGGACGCTATCTAGAACCTTGGGATTAGAAAATAAATAGTGGAAGGGTTAAAAATCGTCTAAGATGAAGTTAAAAAGGGTGAGGAGGGAGAAGGGGGTTGGAGCCAGGGGCGCCTCGGGGCTGCGGGGTCAGCCGGGGCCGGAGCGAGCGCGGGGTATTTCGGGATCGCCCCGTGCACGTGTGTAGGGCAGCGCCAGCGGCCGCGCGGCTGCTCCCACCTGTGCCCAAAACCTCCCCGGAGCCTTCGGAATATTTTCCCTTTTTTTTTTTTTTTGATGAAGACAAGTGCCAATATTGCCATTGGGTGACTTATAATGACAATGTTGTCACGATAGGGAAAATATATATAAAAGTTTTCTCTTCTATATCCGTATAATGTTTCCAACTAGCCCCCGGGTACAGCTGGGTTAATTTACAAGGCTTAGCGGCAGGAAACGTCGTGACCGAGCTATTTGCAACCTCCAAACCAAGTCTGGGCTGGCATTTAAACGAGAGGCACCCCCGGGGAATAGAGAAAAGAGAGCGTTTCCAGCCAGGAGCAAAACAAAAACAACCCAACAAAAACGAAAGGAGCAACAAAAACCCCTTCAAACGCTTGGGAGCTCCCAGCGCCCGGCCTAGGGGATGGGGTTGGGATGGGGGGGACAGGAGCAGGGGGCACTGAGGGGCCCCTTGTCACCCCTGTGGCGGTACAAGCTTGACAGGCCCAGGGCAACATACAGCAAATTATATATATATATATAATATTATGTGTAATATTGTGTGTGTGTATATATATATACACAAATATATAATATTTATTTCATGAATACATATATACACACGTGTGTGTATATATATATGTACACTTGTGCATATGTATGTATACGTGTGTATATATATATATATATATATATATATGCAAGA
>JAWLRI010000482.1:1422591-1443306 GCA_034781795.1 Crypturellus tataupa | reverse complement strand
GGGCCAATGGGCGCGGGGCGCGCGTGCGCGGCGGGCGCGCGGCGCGGGCTGAGGCGGAGGGAGGGGGTAAGATGGCGGCGCCCGTCCTGCTGCGAGTGTCGGTGCCGCGCTGGGAGCGGGTGGCCCGCTCGGCCGTGTGCGTGGTCGGCATCATCCTCTCCCTTTACGCCTGCTACGTGGAGCGCGAGAAGGGCCGCGACCTCCACTACCAGGCGCTGTGCGACATCACCGAGCGGGTGCGCTGCTCCGTCGCCATCTCCTCCAGGTGAAGCGGGGCTGGGAGCCGCCGCCGCCGCCGCCGCCTCAGGCTGTGGCGGGAAGAACGGCCGAGCGCGGCTGTCTGAGGGGGCGGCGGGCCCTGCGCTAAGTGGCGTCGCGGCGGCAGCGTCTGCTGGACCTGGGGCGGCGGGAGGAGCAGGAGGGTCCCCGGCCGAGCAGGGAGTTCCCGGCTGTGGGAATTGTCTTACCGAGATCCCTGAGGCGGGAGGGTGAGGCCCTTGCGGCGGCCGTGTGGTAATCCTGGGCGGTTAACGAGTGTGACAGGAGCTTGGGATAAATATACCTTAGAATGAAGTGCTGTAGGCGTGATGATGCGGCTAACATAAGCACATGCAATCACAGATAATTTATTTTCTCGTAATAGCAGTATCTGAATCGCCTTTTCCTTATAGTATTCTCAGCAGCATATATGATTGTGCTTAATTCAGGGAATATTCGTGTGCCTCAGCAATAAATCCCACTGCAAGTCTTGATTTAATTTGCATGCTTCTCATCAGCAATAAAACTGGTCTGCAGATATTTTCTTTTCTTTCCCTAAAAGCCAGCAGTCCCCTGATGCATCTTTTAAGAGTCGGAATATCAGTCTTCAGAATATGTTATTAGCTTGATTTCTTATTAAGCAGCTGGTTTATTTAATCTTATTAGTGAGAAGAATTTATTTGTTGTTTGTTTACAAATATCACCTCTGTAAATATCCTACAGGAAATGTTTCCAGGTGTTACTAGGTTGAGAAATGCTTTCTAAAAATATATCCTTAAGTATCTCGGCTAGAGAAATAGGAGGTTTGTCCAGCAATATCAAAACGGATCTCTGAGTGTGTGTTCTTTTTTCCATATATGTTTGTAAACACATACACACACACATGGAAAGAGGTAAGGAGCTGGAAAGGGAGAGGGTTTGGATTTTTCAGCAAATGTGTTTAATAAGCCCTTGAAACAGCTTCCTTTTGTTGGGAAGAGGAGAATTTTGATAATTTCATCGTAATATGGCGTAGCTAGTAATTTTATCATAGTGGAATGAGTACTTGAGTCTTTTTATCCTTCTTCAATTTAACTTATGTATAAACTGTCATAGTTCTTATAAAGGCACTTGATATGTTACCATAACAACGTTTTTATGGGAGAACACACCTGTAATCTCTGAGGGTGGAAGTTGGTTAATTTGTTTAACCAAAACATGTAGGGAACTCTAATTCTTAAGACCAGCTCTGTGGTGATAAAGCTGGTATTGTGTTACATTACAAGGAGATGTGTATCTACAGATGTTTGGAAGGTAGTTCTTGTGTTTTAATTAGGTTTTAACTCTGCTTTTCTGTTTCTCATCAGATAATCATTAGTTTGTGAAGAAGCTAGTTCTTGTCTCTTCTAAAGAACTGTTTAAATAAAAGAAGTTTCAATTTAAAAAGGTTTAAGTGATTGCCTGGTGACTTAAGCTTATACGTTAAAATGATGCCTAGGTTACTGAGATAAGCCATGTTATTGTTAGTAACTTTAACTTTCAAAATTTCTATAGAGGTGTTTTAAAATAAATAAATAAAATCAGAGGGTTGATTATATGCCTTTAAGCACCTAAGTAACTGGAAATCAGTGTGTGTGTGTCTTTTTTTTTTGTATGGAGTTGGACCTTCGTTATCTGATTATTGTAAATTCTGTGTCACGTATTAATACATTTTTGTCAAGAGCTTTGAAAAAGCAAAGTAGTTCCAATTGTATCTTTAGATTTTTCTAATTATGGAGTAATGCCTTGTAATTACAGTATTCATTGCTATTACTGCAGCTGAAATATTGAATATGGCATGGTAAGGTCTGTAAATACTATATTATGGGTATTCAGTATTGTAATATGTAAACTTAAGGATAATATCAACTAAAATCTAACTAGCTGTTGCTAGGAGAATCATGACCAAAGCCTGAAGTATTGTAAATGTCAAGATAATTCATGATAGCTGAGGCAGGTGGGTAAAAGGAGTCTGCAAAAGGAGAGTGCAAGTTCTGTTCAGCCAAACCATATTTGGAGAAGAGTATGCTTTCAGTGCTGCATGGGACACAGACCAGAAAGGAATATTCCTTTAAAAATAGGACAAAGGGACAAACAATTTAACTTCGAAAAGAATCAATCTGTCTTTCTGTGGTGCCACAGCTTCCTATCCTTCACCCATTCTCCCTCCCGTCTTGGCCACTTACTCATCAGTACCAGTATGTGCCCAAAGTTTCTTTGAGTCTTGATTTTTAAAAGGAACCTTTGAATTCCACAGGTACAGTAGAAATTCAAAAACTGGCTGGACATTTTTGCGTATGATGCAAGTCTAACTTTCAGATATATCTCTTCCTATTATACTGCTATTATTATACTGACAGTTCTATTAATTATTTGATTAGTTGTGTATAGTCAGCTTCTATAGCGTTAAATGTGCAAAAACTTGTTTCAGCAGCTCCTAGAGCATTCATTCTGTTATGTGACCTTTTATTTAGGCTGAATTTGCTGATGGGATTTGCAGTATAATAACCTTTCCTGCCTTCAACTTTAGAAGGTTGACTCCAACAGCAGATTATACTTCAAAAAGCACATCATGGTATTGGGATTAATCCTAAATGTATAAATTAGACTAATGTATACTGTCTGAGATGAGGTATTCCCAGGTGTTCCCAGGTCTTACCCTTAATCCAAATCTAGTATTGGTACAAAAATGAGAGCAGAAATGTTGTAAAGATTACCACTATGCAGAGGGAGGAGCATGGAAAATCTTATATCAGAGACTGACTCATGCAGAAGATTATACTGGAGAACTGCCTTTGTAGTATCTCTTATTATTCAAAATGTTCATGTTCAGCATATTTCAAGCTGTTATCCTGGCAAAAGTTCACAAAGTGGTTTAGAAAGAAAAACAAATCAGGACAATACAGTGATCACTACCACTTTTCAAGAAGAAAGCAAGACACAAGGAAATAACTAACATTTTCATTTGGCAGTTGCTTTAGTTGTCTTAGGTGAATTGCTCTCTTTTATTTAGGAATAATTAAGTAGCAAGAATGGCTTTATTTGTAATGAAACTGTCTACTAGCAGTTACCATGAGATCTTTTTACCTTGGCTGTTATAATTGTTTTGCAGAGGGAATTAAACTAATAGACAAGTTTCAAATAATATTGCTGGTGAGATAGCTTCAAATAAGAAGTGAAATTTAAGTTGGAATGCAGTGGCCCTGAGCTTTGTATTTTGTTCTTTTGCATGCCACAGGTGGCTTTCAGGTCTTCTAATATGTTCCTCCTTTCTGTCTTGATTAATCTAATATTCCTGCAGAGCAGGCCATTAAATGACTGATACCGAAGGAAAACGTGTGGCCTAGCATGTGTTAAGTCTGTTTTTAAAATGTTACAACATTATGGTAGCTATCCTAAGCTACCGTGGTGACCAAAGGGCAGATGTCTCTGTATATCTTTAGCAATATTTGCAGCTTTCAGCCAACTGTGTAAGTGGAGAGGTTTGGAAATAGTCAATATTGACCTAGGTTAACATCTCTAGCTGGCTTATCGAAGAAGTTCTAAAGTAACTACAGGGTTTTAAGAGTCTGTGTTCTTTTGGATATAGCTTGCTGAACAAGATGTTTTTAGCGATTCCCTGTGCTGAACTTTGTGATAATCTGGGAGGCTTTAGATTGCTTGTCATCTTCTACTTGAGTCACTGACTAATCTGAAGGTGCAATAAGTATATATATTTTTAATGGATGTGCCAACATAATAAGATGATACTTCTCAAAAATGTCTATCAGTAAAATCTTGTGTTGAGGAGAGGTTTGTACAGGCACACATCTCTTGTACTGGATTTGCCAAGAGCCCCATGACAACAGTAGTATTTCATTGCTCTGCTCTGCTTGCCTTCATAAATTATTTTAAACAATGAGTTCCGACTTGTGTAAATATTATGGTTGAGCTTCTCCGTTGTGTGGCATAGTACTTCAGTTCCACATTGTGTGAAAATGGGAGTATATAACTTACAATTGCATCCCCTTTCCAAGAGAAATATTATAGTATATTGCATCTAAAACTTTTGAGTGGTGTGTGTTTGTTTTCCAGGGAAGCCCACCTTGTTCACATTATTCTGGTACAACTTCAGAGTGCAGAGTATAACAAAGATCAAGTTGACAGGAACAACCCCCTGATCTAAACAAATGGGACAGAGCGAAACTTCTCTGGCCTCATATATAACCTAATGTTTGTACTGCAGGTTCACATTCAGTTCTGTTGTGGGGCAGTTCCTGTAAACTTGATGTCTGTCAGGTTTGCTTGATTCCAGATTATCTTTAATTTTTATGATAAGTTTCTGATGTCTTGGCTTCTCTATTCCTATTCTACCTGATAGGAAGCGTGAAAATATATTTGAGGTTGATAACTGCAATTGCTAGTGACTGACATATGGTGAAAAATGGTGAAGATAGTGTTATACAGAAAGTGGGAAAAGCTTATGAAGTTGCTTCTTGTGAACAAGCATAGGCAAATAAGGCTCATGAGCTTTCTAATTTTACTTATTTTTACTTACTAATTTTAACTTATTTTGACCAGCTTTTTGCTGGTCATCAATCTCTTTAACATGAGACAAGATACTGTTTTTTGTCAGGCACAGAAAATGATAGAACTTTGATGAAGCAGCTGAAGGATGGTATGTGAAACACCTGGTGGTCATTCAATGTGAATCATACTTGGGATTCTTAAACTGTCAAAGTAAGTTTTTACTGAAAATGTGGCCTTTTGAGGTTGAGCTTAGATTTGTTCAGTGGTTTAAAATTGTTGGGTGTGGATATGAAGTCTAAAGATTACTAGATAGCAAGTATAAGTCTGCTTTTGTAGTTATTCTGTAGGAAAAAAGTTTGCCATTTTTTGCTCTTTGAGGAAAATGTTTAGGATGTCTAGTTTATTGTATTCATTGTAGAGGGGGAGATGAGTGAAGACACAACCTGTCTTGTGAGCCAAGTGCTCTGCTTCAAAGCACTGCAGATTAAATACACTGATGGATTTCAGTGAATTGGCATAACTGGAGCTAGCTGAGTACTGCACAAGCTTTACAGCTGACGATACTGAGCCAAAAGAGTTGAAACAACTTTCTGCCAGGATAGGTCATGTTGTTTCTGCTTTTTTATCCTGATTTTTAGGGGAAAAAAAACCTCTCATGTATGCATTGCTTATCTCTAATAATATGGCAATACTTAAAGAATAGGATTTTCTGAACTTCTGTGGAAACAAAAGCAGTAGAAAAGCGGAGAGGAGATGATTGAAAGGAACGTTCCTGCTGAGGGGCAAAAATACAGTGTGAGGTTTTCAGTCCTCTTTGGTCTGTCAGTCAGGCAGTGAGCGCACATGTAAATAGGACTTGGGCAGGACTCACAGGTAATGGACTTGATTGAGGGAGGAAGGTTGCAAAGAGGCTGGAGGACGTGAACCAAGAGAGGATCTGAAGGTATTTTGCGTGCTGGGGAAGGAGCGTGTTATAGGATCACTTACAGAAAAACAGCTTAACTCTAAAAGAAGATTTTGCCGAAGTAGCAGAAGCTAATCACTCAAATGATTCGCTTTCATATATATATATATTTTTTTTTTTCTTTAATGGGAAATGGCTTAATACTTCAGACTGATATATATATAGGTTGAGATTGTGTCTTTCATAAGATACACAAATCTCATTTGTATGTAAGATTTTTTTATAATCCTCCAGTGATCTGAACTATAACATGTATTCTTTTTACAGATGTATTATTTCTGACTTGACTGAAATTATGTAGTAGTGCTGAGAATTATTTAGCCTGATGCTGTGTAAATTTAGCAGTGCCTGTCAATTGTAATTCCGATTGGTTGGAGTTTATGAAAACTTAATAAAAAAGATTATATAGGAGTGCTTTGCTGTTGACTTGTAGTTTGAATAGCCAGTGTTTCCCTAAGATCTGCTTTAAAGTAGTTAACCACTGTTGAGACTGTCTTCTGTAGATCCTTCAATCTTAGTTGTTAGTCGCAAATAACTGCTAATAGATTTAAAAATGAAAGTAAATGTATCAAAATTCTTTGAGTGCTCTTGTCAAGCTCACAAATAGGATTTTTTAATCGCCCTTTTTTTTTTTTTCTCCTTTCTGGTGATTTATAGTTGAAGACACATACTGAACTTATTAAAACTGTTCGAGTGGCCTAAGTGCCCTTGTGGCTATGAATTAAGTTTAATCCCAAATCCTGTAGTGAAGCTGTGCAGAAGCTGCAACCAAAGTTCCGAATACTGCAAAGTATTAATGTGCTTTGGTCCTTTGCCCTTTATATCAGCTTTTCACCGAAGGTAGTGCCAGCTTTACTCACTGCATTAGAACATTCATTCTATACCGTAATTTATCTCAGAAGTCAGATGACATTTGAGGAAATGTCTACATATCCCTTGTGAAGTGTAGGCTTCTTTTAGGAAATTATATGTATTGTTTCCTCAGGGTTGCTTGCCTTTGATGGCAAATTAATGAATGCCATGGTGAATAATCATGAAACTTTCGGCTCTCAAAAAGTAGTACTATTTGGAAAACAGAATTTGGAGCTATTACAGATAGTGCTCTAAATATAATTGTTTTATTTCTTATAATCTGGTGTTATGCATCAAGTGATATATTACTTCTGTGCTAATCTACAGTAAATTGTCCAATGTGCAAGTCTGCTCCCATACTATGCTATTCTGGAACGTAAAGGGTGTTCATAATTGGGCAAAAGAAGTAATGATTAATAGTATCTGACATTCTAGGTGAAGATGCATCACTTGGGGATCAAGTGACATCAGTTCTTCACATCTTCCTCTATTAAGAAGTGCTGAATGTGTACAAACATTGTTTTAAGCTCCTAAAAACACAATATTTGTAAGCCGTGTTAAATACCATAATCCAAAGGGGAGACAGTTTAGAGGGTAGGTTATGATTTTTCAAGACTTGCTTTTGGGAAAAAAAAGGATGAATATTGTGAATAAAAGTCATGGTATTATTCAGAGTTCTTTATCTTGCCTTTCTTTGTAGTTGAATCGGTATTCACAAAATTTTAAGGTCTTTTTAAGGGCAAAACTGTCTTTTAAGAACATTAGAGGTTCAGAGTGTAACTATGAAATGAAATAGGCAACATCGCCTTGAAGAAAGGAGAGTTGGAATTTCAGTTAGCTGAAACATGCAGTGAGACATCTCGAAGTTTCTCTTGAAACTTCCTTGAAGATAGGTCAGGTAGCCTTTCCTTTATGGGAGTGAAACTTGGGTGTGGCAAAAATAACCTTGCTCTGTGTGTGTGTATATATATATATATATATATTTTATGTTGCTCTGAATCACACAGAATGATTTTGTCGTTATTTTCACAACAGAACACTTGACTGCTTCACGGATTGGGTGTCAAGTCAGTAGCAGGACGTAGTAGATTTTGGTCTGTTTTTTTTTAGCTTATTGTGTGATCAATTATTTTAATGTAGTTTATTTGACTTAGTACTTTACATTCAAAAAGCACCAATGTGAGTTAGTAGTCCTTGTGCCTCCTAAGGCTTGTACTGACCCCTTTACTCCTTCAGGAGTTTATTCTAACCTTGGGCCTACAATCTTTCTTTTTGCTGTTTGTTTTCCATAGGTTTTTAAGCTTTCAAAGTTATCACAAGTCAAATATGAGCAGAAGGTTTTTATGGCATTCAAAGTTCTCTTTCTTAACCCACTTGCTTGCAAAAACACTTGGTTGCTTGTTTGTTCTAGTGTCTTTAGAGACCTTGATAGAATTAGGGGATGAAATGGTCTTTTCTTAGAGAAATTAGATAGAAATGAACAAAGTCTAAACTCTTGGCATTTTGGTTTGTAGAAAATTTCCTTGCGTATGAAACCCTCTAAAGCTGGAAAAAATGCAGTGCAGCTTGAATGACAGGATTCTCTGCTATTTTTGAGTGTGTGTGTCTGTGTGTAATAAAATGCAGGATTTAAGCTGTCCTCCAGGGACTGAACAATAATACCTGATGTCCTTAAACCTGCTGCAAGGCCAACACGATAGTTTTGAACTGTTGCAGGGGGAAATGGTTTTGCCATGTTGGCTTTTTGCAACTATGAGCACGTCACCTGGAGTTACTGCCTGTCATAAAGGACTCAGGCTCTATCTTTCCATTAGCAACATTTTATTGACTTGCCAGGATAATGACAACATAACATGTGGTCCAAAGTTTCTGATGTTTTAAACCTGAGTTCATTCTCAAGTATTACAGAATAGCAGACTGCTAAAGATCAGAAATGCTTTCTCTGAAGAAAAACTGTTAGTTTCCTGTCCTTGCAAAACTACTTTCTGAAAGTGCCCTTCATTCAGTGTTCAGATCCATGAAGAGTCTCAGGCAATTCAAAATGGGCCAGAGTTGACCTCTGATCAGATTGTGCCAGAATTGTAAATTTACGAGTGCAGGGTAAATGCTTATCTGAAAATGATGTGAGGTTTGGACTGTTGTTCCAGAGCACCCTAGGACAATCAGCCACCAGCTGTTGCACACAGATCTTCTTAGATGGTGCAAGAGTGTGTCTTAGACCCCGTGCTCAGCTGTTTCAGCATGTTCAGCTGGCAGAAAATAACTCTGTTTTATTAGCATTTTGCTGACTCATTTGGATGAAATGGTTCAACGCGGGATCGGAATAAGTGAGAGCATTGAGCCAGGGCAGAGAGAGGATAGGACTTCAGCATCCTGCGGTTAGATTGACCTTGGCTGATGGGGAACCACAGTCTCAGTCACACTTGGAGTTACGGTGCTCAGTCCCTTAGAAAGGAAAGCCTGGGGGTGTGTTAAATGGAGCTTAACATCACCCCACTAAGAATTCCAACTTGGAAATTGGAACATTTCCATAGTGTCTTGTATATAGCTAGCTGAATGTAATGTAGAAAACTCAAAATCATCTATTAAAGTGCAAAACAGCAGTTTTAATGGGTCTGTCTGGATGTTTGATGCTGCATTTGGTGCTTGGGCATTCTGACAGTTATCAAACATGTTGTAGCCATTTCATGAAAGTAAGGTTTTAAATTTAAAAGTTTTAACTTTAAAATCCAGATAAGTGTCTGCAGGTAGAAAGTCAGGTTCTAGCTGAGAAGGATTCTTCTGAACTCACATGCTGCTTTGTAATGCTGATTCATCCACAAGCCATCCTCAGAGATGGCAAAGACTGTAAACTGCTTTATGCTTCGGGGCTGGTGCGTAACCAGGGGTGTCCCTCATAATTTGCATTAGCCTCAAATGTGCCCTAGGATCTCTGTCCTGGGAGATGATCACACTGCTTTTCTAAGTAGAAGTTAATGTTGCCTCTTTCTAAGCAGTCTGCTGTGTTGGGATATGGGACAGTGTAACTGGTGATGCAAGTGTCATTCTTGTGAACCCTCTCGCTGCAAAGGTGATGTGAGTGCTGCCCTGAACCTAGAGAACCTAGAAATTGCCAGCGTGTCAAATATATATCAGTAGCTGGGCTGAAGTGTGTTCTTTTTTTTTTTTTTTCCATGTGTACCTTTGTTGCAAGCTGGTGAGATAATGAATGAAAATACTGACGTAAAGTATAAGGTGCCCAAATACAATTTAATTGGTTTCCCTGTTTTACAGATGGGGTCGAGGATTCGGTGTATTGGGTTCCATCTTTGGAAAGGACAGTTTAATAAATCAGCCAAACAGTGTTTATGGACTCGTGTTTTATATACTACAAATGTTGCTTGGTAAGTATTAACACATTGTGCAGTCTAAAATGTCTAACAAGTCTGTAGTGATGAAAGAACTGTGTGTTACACGCTGCAGAGTTTGCAGGAAAATGGATAAAATGCGAGTGACTTTTACTGCCTTTTTAGCACCAGTCCAATAGTTTGTTTGTGCAAAGGGCTTAAAAACCCAGCTGCTAACAAGAGCAACTTGCTCTTTCTATGCTATTTATAATGTAAGCATCAAGACATTTTTGCTTAAACATATATAATGTTAGGTTGGAGGATAGAAAAGAGAGGGAACAAAAATTAAATGAATGTGTTTTGTAGGAGTAATATGGATGGTAGTTGAATGCGTGCAATGTAGTCTATTAAAATACCTACAAATTTCTCTAACTGCATAATAGCTAATAATGCTAACATTATTAATGTTTACAAGTGGTTATATTAGTGGTTATAGGTGCTTATTAGTGGTTATAAGGTGACTAACTTAGTAATTTTCCCATAATTCAGGAATATGGAAGATAGTAACTATTACATGTGCCTCTTACCCAAGACTGTTGTAGAGAGCCTGGAAGTGTCACTCTAAATAGCAGTTTGTCAGTCACTTTGGAGTTGTGTTATTCTGAACAAATTTGTACGTCGTACAAACTTGCCGAATAGCCTTGAGTTTGAATTCAGGTTTTTAGGCTTTGCTTTGTGAAGTGAGAGCAGTGATAGTAACTTTCTCTCTCTCATTGCAGGTATGACAGCAAGTGCAGTAGCAGCTCTGATCCTCATGACATCCTCCATAGTGTCTGTAGTAGGGTCTTTATACTTGGCATATATTCTCTACTTCGTGCTGAAGGAATTTTGCATTGTCTGCGTCATCACATATTTCCTGAACTTCATTCTCTTTATCATCAACTACAAACGACTAGTTTATTTGAACGAGGCCTGGAAACGGCAACTCCAACCCAAACAGGAATAACGCCTGTTTGAACTTTTGACTGACAGTCTGAAGACCCAACTTCCATTAAGTTTATTTTGCAGTAATTTTTTATTCTTCATATCAGACACTTTCCCTGAGAATCATAACTGAATTTTTAATTATAAATTGGAAGGGGCCCTAGATAATTTTTTTTGTGCTAACATTGAATTTAAATGTGGTCATGAAAGGAAGCTCTAATGCAATCAAAGACAAGCTTTAACTTTACTTTAAAGGAGTTTTAGCCACAGCAAAGCTAGACTCTCCCTCCGCCCCCTCCACTTGTGCAGTGGGTAACACTTGCAAACAAAATATCCTGTATATAAATTCAGTTTCAGGTATAACAAGATGTGATCATGACATTAAATATTCTAGAATAGGATTACCATATTTAATGTTGCCATGTTTACAGTATGTGTATTACATTTTTTTTTAAGCTGATGGACTTAATTTTGATTAGGACTTACACTGTATAGAAATATTGGTTTCACCCCTGGAGAACTCACTGTACAATCAGTTTTGTTAGCCTGGAAGACTTCAGAGTGTTCAGCTAAGAGCTGACTGAGACGATGGAAGGAGTGACTTCTATAGAGGAAACGTTGCTGCACTCACTGCTAGTGCTTTCATAAAAAAAAGAAAATGATGGTTGGGTTTTGTTCCTTATTTCTTTTTTTCTTCTACTAATGAAAAGGGGAAAGCTGAAACCTGAAGTATGCCCATTAAACCACAATTTCATTAACTTCTGTCCAGAATGAAGATAACTACATGTGGTCAATAGGAAGCTACCATCGGGATATTATATACAGATTGGGGGTTGGTGTATCAGAGATCTCTTTGAAATGGCTTAATTTCCATGCAGAGTTATGTTTTCATTTTAAAGTGCTGTCAGGCAGCCAGTGTTACTAATGTTTGATGTTATATGAATGCTGCAGTATAGGATTGCAATTTGCAGTGGAAACCACTGACTGGAATAGCCAAGTAGTTCACTGAATAAGCAGATACTTAATTGATCTTGGTCAGGATCTTTGGTTTGTGCTATATTGGGAAATGAACTTTAGGACAGACGCACATAAGGTCCCTTGGAAGGGCAGTCTGTTTGGTGAGATAAGTA
This sequence comes from Crypturellus tataupa, assembly GCA_034781795.1. Classification (NCBI taxonomy): domain Eukaryota; kingdom Metazoa; phylum Chordata; class Aves; order Tinamiformes; family Tinamidae; genus Crypturellus; species Crypturellus tataupa. Next base: position 1,431,265 of record JAWLRI010000482.1, on the reverse strand, counting down.
AATGTGCTCCTGAAGACGAAATGTGATAGTGCTATCATTGCTCTTTCTAATAACTAATTACAGAAAAAAAAAGGAAAAAAGAATTAAACTACAGATTTAAGCACCTGAACAAAATTGTAAATGTTCTTTCTGCACTCAGTATTCTAAGGCTGAATGTTAAAAGTGCCTTCTGTCTTTTGAAATCTTAAACCAAATATTTTGTGGTGAACTTGGCAGGCAGAAGCTCCCGGCTTGAAAAAATGAACAAACAAAAAGGGAAAAGCAACAAAATTGCTGGGCATAGAAAGGTATTCAGATGCCTATTTTAGTTTTTAGACTGAGAAGTGGTAGCAGTATTGTGTCAGTTAAATCAGTGTGACAGAAGGTTGATGCCATGATTCAGAAAAGTAAAATATTTCTGTTTCAAACTGTGTGACAGCAAAACAAAAGGTTCAGCTACTTTCTGTAATTGGTGCTGTGCTGCTGCTTGCCCTTGTCAGCTTCTAAATATGAAGAGTTCCAACTGCATACCCATTTATTTAAAGAGTTAGTTAAACTAGTTTAGCTTTTTTTCTTAAACATGAATGTCTAAGAGACACTTATGCTGTATTGCTAAGTGAATTTAAACACTAAGTTGCTGAGGATAAACTTGACTGTGAAACATGCAGTGTTCAGTAGAGAAGATAGGATGTTTAGACTCAATTCACAAATTAGTATTTAAATTACTACTGAGATAATTTTCTGGTTTTTATCCAGGATGTAGGTGGAAACTGCTTTATGTATAAAGTTCTGTGGTATGAGTAACATCTGTTGCATGTAACACTAAATTACTTGTCCCTCTTGTCTAACAGTTTTGGACAACAATTCATTTTGTATTGACCAGAGTATAGTTAAAGCTTGTCTTGATGTTTAGTTCTGTCTCTTAAATGCCTTGAACTTTGATGTGAAAGGAGTGGACAATGTTAAACTGGTCCCTCAAGGCTTTACTGTGTCCTTCTACATGCCTTGAGGCAATACTGCTGTTTCACGCGTTGTATAGATTTGTTCTGATGCATTCCTATGATCTAGACTAAGGCATCTTTCCATCCAAGGAAGAGGTGAACACGTGCAGCCTGAAATGGTTACTCGCAGTGCTAATACCTCCGAGCAAGCAGCAATGGAGACAAGTGTAATCAATGATTACTTGGTCCAATTTCTGGTTTAATCCACACCAAAAAAAAAAAAGGAAAAAAGCCCCATCAACGGAAAGTTAAGTGTTGACTAACTTCACTGTGTCTTGTGCTTGTCTGTGTGGGCATAGTCTGTTAATTCAGTTTGTTGAGTAAAATTGTTTAGGGCCAGATTTTCTGCATTTATGTCTGCAGTCCTTGTTTGTGTGCACATAGGGATCAAATGTAAAATTAGTTTGGTCTCTGGAAGAATTTACACTTTGTGCACGATCTGGCAATTCTGATCCTTAGTTGTGAACTTATTTGTCTCGTGTGCTTTTCTTACAGTTACTTTTTACTGGAAGTGATTTGCTACAAGTGGCCCTAATTCTTCTACTTTCATGCTTTAGAAATGCAGTTGGCATGAATAAAGGGCAAAATAATACTAGCAGTAGAAATTTGGACCTTTTTGCTTCCAGTTCTTTGACTCTTTCCTCATTGCTGCCAACGATAGAAACAGCACATTTCTTCCAGTAAAATGGCTCAGGTTACGATTAGGAATGTGACAGAAATCAGACAAGTGCTTCATGCAGCTGCCCCCCACCTGGCCCAGACAAAACAAATGTCATGGCAAATATCTGTTTGATGCTAATTTGACCTTTTCAAAACAGAATGTAACATCTGGGAAGTTTCCTGGGACATCTTGAGGATATGAGAGTGTGGCTGCCTGCTAGTAAGTAATAACTTGGTTTGGAAGAGAGATGATGGGGGCAGTTTCATTACACAGATTCTAGTTGTGGTTTCAACACTCTTCAGAACTTGAATGGGGGAGGAGGAAGTCGGGGGGGAAAAAAAAGATAAAAATGGTTCTGAATTTGGGACACGACTTTCCTCCTTTGCTCTCAGAAGTTCTGCTGGGAGGGCTGGTTGGGGAGGCAAAAGAATGAAATCCGCAAAGTTTAGGAAGAAAACATTCCTGAAATCCTTTTACTGTAAGGTACTTATTACTCCAAAGGCCAACGAAGCATTCAAATCTCGTTTAGAAAATGAATGTTCCTGAAAGTTTCTTACTGTAAAGTATTTGCAACTCTTAAGGCCAATGAAACATTCCCTACCACCTTTGATGTCCGAGGTGAGGATGGATTTCTCTAATTGGGAGATTTCTGCATACTGTAGTATGTATTTGTCTTCTGCTGTACAGTGTCTCTTGATGACTCAAAAAATTTGGCAAGGTGCTTCAGGCAGCATTGAGGCTCCGAATTTGTATGGGCTAAAACTAGAGAGATCTGCCAATGTTTAAACAACGATCTAGAGAAAACTGGTCCAGAAAAAATGAAGTGTTCTTTTACCATAAAACTGTATTAAGCATGGCCTAAATATTGGATGTTTGTTCTGTATAGTATGTTCCATCAACTATTTATTACTAGTGCTTTAAACTCCAGATTAAACATCCATTTAAGTGGAGTCACTGGGCAGATGTTCCTTTTATCAATATAGGTTGAGAGATTCTCTATTGGAGGTTTAGAATACAATTTTGCTAACAGGTAAAACATTGTAAATATGTACGAATTTTATTTGTTGCACATAACTTTTTTGGTATAAAAAATAAATGTAGAAATTATCTGTGGATGTCTTGCTGCAATCATTCTTATGCTGCATTCATGCAGTCCAAACATGAGAGCTTGAATGAACCCAATCAGAGGCCTTTTTGGACTCAGTCTGAGCCTTAGAAACTGTTTAAGTCAGTACTGTAATCCTGTTTCTAGAAATGTATTAAGTTGTGATTTTTTTTTTTTTCAAAGAAGTTGTTTGTTAGCAGTAGAAGGGTTAAAGCACTCGGATCCCCGGAGATACTGGTTTATAGAGTTCTTGCAGCTTGTTGTGTATTGCTGAATGTCGTGTGGACGCCGGTGCGTCAAGGTTCAGCAGCAGTGACCAGAGGCTTTGCTGTTTACAGTTCTTTAAGCAACATGCAAAAAAAAAAAGTGTTTTAATCACTTCCAGCTTTCCTTTGTTCTATGGGTCTGCTTTAGCTGCACTCTGACAAGATCACAAAGTATTTGAAAACTGCTGTATATTTTTCCTGGATATTGGGAAGGGGAAAGGGGGTGCTTTGGGAAAGGGTTGGATAGGTGGGTCGAGCTTGCAATTGCACTGAGCTGTTAAGAACATAAGCAGGAAATGAGACTCTGAAATGTGTGCTTGCTGTAAATGTGGATATTAAACTTTGCATCAGTCTTGTTGGACAGAATGAAAGTAGAGCTTTCTCTTCTGCAAGTCCGGTGTATATCATAGGGACCCGAGCCCTAGTTTGTAATGCGTTCACCATGGCAAATCTGTGTTTTCATGTGGCTGCTGTTGGTATGTCATGCTGTCAGTGTGGGGAACGAAATAGCTTAAAAAAATTAAACTCTAGAGATCAAGAAGTTGAAACAATTTTCAAACGCCATTAGTGGGCTTATATATGGTATCCGCTCTTGTACAAGGTAACATTTGAGTGACTGCCATCTTAATATGGGTAAATATCTATGTTCTGGGTTTTTAGTTAACTAGAAAATCTATAAAGCTAATACAGTGTAACCAGGAGGAATCTTAGTATGGTTTTTTTTTTCCCTTAGAAACTCAAGAAAAAAATTCTAAAATCTGCAATAAGCGTTTATGTCCTTAATCTGCGTGTGGCAGTGGAAACTTTCCTTGGCTTCTTCTGTATCGTCTATGAAAGGAAAAGAATTTGGCCGTCATGCTACACAGTAATGAGTATTTTTTTTGTACTAGTGGATGTCTTGGTTGCTTGAGGCACTAGCACAAGACTCAGTTGGAGAAAAAGCAGACAGCAATGCTGTTTTACTCAGTGAATCAGAGTGTATTGAAACTACTTAATTATCCTAACTTCCAAAATTCACTAGGCAGCCTCCAGTGTTGTGCTTCTGATAAGGGTGGTGATGTTGCTGGGACAACCTTTGAGAGTCTGCAACAAGGAGCTTGTAGATGGGAGAGTTGTGAGCTCTTCTGGGAGCAGTGACACAATCTACTGCAGTCTAAGGCCCAGCCTTTAGAGGCCTCTAATACTGGTGTGCAAGGGAAAGTTATTTGACCACATTACTTCCTAAAGTGACATTTGCCCAATAATTTACAAATCATTCTACCCCAAAGTGCTTCAGATCAGTCTCGGAAAGACTCAAGTCAGACCCATTCACCCTCTAAATGCTGTTGCTGCAGTTCCATAGTGACAATTAAATATGAAGGAAGTGCTCTTCCATACTGGAAGGTAAAACTGCATCATCTAGTGGTAGTTGTAGTACTGTGATTAGCGTTAAACTTCAGTCAATGTAGGTACCTACCTATCTGACATACTCTTATCTTGCTGCTATCATATGAATTCCATATCCTATTGGAATGTGTTGGGTATCCTTTTCAAAGCAGTGGCTCACACACTTTCTGACTGCTGCTGACTCAGGATTTCCCAGCTGGCCACGTATGTCCTATCCAGCTTTCAAGGGGAGAAAATATATTCATTTTGCTCTTCAGGGATTGTGTGGACAATTTGCTGTGATCTGAGTAGTTTTAACAGTTGGAATATAACTGGAAAACCTCTAGCATTAGAGGGCTGTGATGCTCATTTAGAGTAATTTGGATTTCTGAAATCATCAGAATTCATTTGTATCACGATTTTGGGGGTTGGGGGGGAGGGAAGGGTCATAAATGGATACCTCAGTCAGGATCTCTAACTTCAGCTCCCTGGAATGTTGAATATTCATTTTCCTATCTGAAAAACAGGAAGCCTACAGTAATGGATGGGCATGGAAGTCTAGTGTTCCTTATTTGCTTTGCGTTTTGTGGTTATTTCAGCTGGACTAGAGATTGCATTAGATTTGCAAGACTTGAGTCAAACATTATTTAAACAAATTTAATGAACAAATTAAGCATAGAATCCAACCATTATACTTTTAGATTTCATTACAGAAAGTGGATATGTGATTTTGTTATAGGAGGAAGACAGCTTGATTCATTTGCAATCTTCCAGTATCTCTCCTTAAGAACAAATGCAGCTGATTTTGGCTGTCGTTGGCGGGTAAATATTCCTTTCTTGTTCCCCAAAACACGTGTGGTCCCTGCAGAGAAGTTACAAAATAAAGCAAGTATATGCAAAATACTCTTGTATTCCCTACTGTAAACTACTACATGAACTGTATCTGGTGAGGTGGAGAAGACCTATGTACCTACTGCAGAAAGTCAGGTACAACTGGGAAGTCGTCAAGTGTCACTTGCATCATCTTGGCAAGATTTAAGCTGATGCAAATGAGCAATAAAAATGTAATCCTTTGCATTTACAACCCCTAAGTCAGTGACAGGTAATTCTAAGTATGCCTGTAAATTGAATTATAGTATCCTTACAGAAGAAGTTTCTTCTGCTATTTAGTTGTAAGTTGATGGTGAAAATGTCAATTATTAACCCCTCTCCGTTTCTCTGTATTATCCTTTATTGATGTCCATACCCCTTTGCCTATTCTAGTCTTCATAGGAAATTAGAAAAGAACTGCAAGATACTGAGGGACTGGAAGTGCATTTATGTATGTCAACTTGTCTATGTTTTTTTCCATCCTAATATTTGAAACTAATACTACTTTTCTGACTGCTTCTCCATGATGATTTACCTTTCCACTACCTTACCTTTCTAATACCTATACTGGTGCTCTGCAGATTATTTTTAATGGTATTTCCCTGTCTAAAACTAACACTGACTGTTTACTGCGCTAACTTATGTAGGTGGCAGATGCATACCTTGTCCCTTACTAGTTCTCCTTCTGAGTTGTAATAGTTTAATTTCTAGGTGACTGACTGCACTGTAGATTAAGCAATGCCCCTGCTTTGTGAACAGTGAACTGAGTGTCAGAGTTGTCTGCTCTTCTGCATCTGGTCCTATCTTGTTCAATCTCCACGCCAGGTTAATAATACATTATTTAAGGTGCTCTGTTGTAGGTGAAATGTGGACAATTGAGATGCTTTCCTAAAAGCCAACTGAAGCTCTGGGTTAGGGATTGCCAAAAGAGAAACGATCTGAGTCTGATCACAAGCTTCCCTTGCTTTCTGTCCTCATGCACTGTTTCATGTTCTGGGATAGCATCTTTGCAGAAAGGACACCTGAGACCTCAAGCTGGAGAAAGAGGATGCATTCAGTAGAGGCAGAACCATTCTTCTTGGCTCTGTGTTATACTTTTATTGTGAAACCACCTGTGCTCCATCTCTGTATACAGGGGATCCCTTTGTCCTACAGCACAAATATTCTTTACCTCATTTTAAGTCACAGGGAAGATGGAGAGTTGCTTGAAATACGAGCTTACCTTGATTAGTCATGAAATCAGCAAAATTCCAGATAAGCTCCCCAATCACATACTCCTTTCTCTTTTTGTCAAATACAGAATGGTATTCTCTTAGCAAAGCTTTCTGATACTCCTCGCTGAACATAAGAGGTGGATCCTATAGCCAAGCAAAAAGGTGAATTTGAGTGGTCATAACAGTATATCTCAGCAAAGTCTTTATATGTTAAGTTTCCATTTACAGGAGAATTGTTACCTGAAGACAAGCTTTATAATTGCTTGGTCTCATCCATCCTAACTGCATTAACAGTGGCCGTTCAGTGACACTTAGCATCTAATGAAAGTGCAGGGGGAAATATGCAAAATACAAACATGCCAGCTAGACTTTTAGGGTGGAAATCCAGTTTTGACTGGTAATGGTGCTTTCTCATGATAGAGAGTGCTACCCTCTTCTATGCAGGGTTGTATCATGACAAGAATGTCCTGTTCTGTGTTGTATCTTCCTAGCAGGCATTTTCTACAAACGCCAAAGCACAGATCTCAGAATGCCTCTTCTAGAGGATTAACCACATTAAGTATAATTTAACAAGTAGCTGTAGCGTGACTCTTAAGATGACTAATTGCTAAACAAGTGCATTGCGGTTTAGGACGCAATAAGTGTTATTAGGCATGTTTTAAGGAGTATGAGTGGAGCTAATACCAGCAATTGTCAAGTGCTTAAAAAAACAAATGTCTAGGGCATGATTTAGGAGAGAATAGTTTCAGCTTCTTGTTCAAAGCCAAAACTCCTCTTTAGGTAGAATCTTACCTTTGTTAGAATTGGTAACAAAGCTTATTGATTTCAGTGGGTCAGGATATCAATCCTGGAATCTTTTGGACGCATACGTAATGCGTCTTTGAATGAAAGGATCAGCAAAACTTAATTAGAAGAGAATGGTATGAATGTGTTGGACTAGTAAGAGCAGTGGGGTTTTTTTGTCTACTGCATCTCTAAGACTTACACTGTGAAGTCCAGGAACTGAATCTGCTCCGTATTCACTCTGGATAATTGGCTTCTGGTAGGTTTTATACCAGTTCTCAAACTGTGTCATGAGTTGTAGTGGAATAACCTCCAGATGGCCTGGGTCATGATACCAGGAGAAGTAACTATTCACACAGATTACATCCACGTAAGGAGCCTGCAAACAACAAAGTGGGAGTGTTTTCTCATAGACTTCAAGTAGGCAAGCTACATTCATAAAGCTAATTCCTCCTTTTGCTTAATTTTAAGGAATGCAGTTTTATTATTCTAATAAAGCTTTTTTTCCTTTTAACTCAGGCCTTCCCAAAGTAATCCCCTTTCTAGAAGGGGCAGGGGAGAAAAAAGGGCAGGATAAAATGAACAAGGTAATGGCTTGTCAATTTGGCAGTTTCCTGCAGACATAGCAAGTCACAGCAAAGAATTAAACGACATCAACCCATTTCAGCCTCAGGTTTGTTGAAGTTTGAGTTTCCAAGATGTCTCTGGCTTGCTGGTACATTTAGGCATATTTTCTGAGCATTTGAATGTGATGATCAAGTTAGTGCTCAAGTATTTTGACTAGTAACTAAATTTGTGCATCAATGGTGCAATACAAGAGTAGGCATTCTGCAAGTTATATGCCATTTCTACCACATGGACAGTATGATGAAAGGGCATGAAGCCCACTGAAGACAAAGTGATGTTATATGTAATTTGTTCAATGTTCTCTTAACATGTTTTGTAATAAAAGAAAAAAAGTTCTAATATCACATCAGTGTAAAAGACCTATTATTTGTGACTTTTCCCTCTGTCTCCTTGAGCTCATGGCACGGTATAGTGGGAATAGGATGCCAGTCTGTATGCATGCGTGAAGCAACAGTAATTTAAAGAGGTTTAAGCTTTAGTTTAAGAGCAAGTAAAAGTCCTAACCATTACTAGGCATAAACAATGGAATAGCAAAGCGTGACAATTAGAATCGAGGAGGTTTGTGCATACTTCACTTGGGCAACTGTTCTTATTTTACAGATTTTTGCTGGACTACAACTACCAGCTAGAGTGCTTTGTACTTGAAACTGCAGTGCAAGATTTCTTCTGCCTCTCCTCTTATAACTGCTATAAATTCAGGGAGGTGGAGGAAAGGAGCTTATAAATTGACAGGAAGAAATTTAGTGTATGACTTGAAAGAAGGCTAGGAAAAGAAGTTAACTTACACCACGATCAAGAGCGTA
>JAWLRI010000482.1:1369885-1409851 GCA_034781795.1 Crypturellus tataupa | reverse complement strand
AACAAACACCAGCAGAAACACCCATCAGCCTCTGTTTATCCCCTGCTGTGTACAGAGGTTGTAGGTACCCATCCTAAATAGCAACTTCTGCCATCATGGTGGGAGTCCAGGTCGAAGGCTCACACGAGCTCGGCTGATCATAGGGCCGGTCATAGTGTGCATCCCTCCAAGGCAACAGGGCTTCAGAAATAGTAGTGTGGGAACTGCACGTAGGCCAGAGGAGACAGGACAGTGGTCCCAGGACATAGATACCTTTTCCAGGCCACTCAGGATCTTCTCCAGCTCAGGTTTAGTGAGGATGCTGGCCTTCTCCAAGGCTTTGGCATAAGCCATGCTCGCCTGGATATCAACGTCAGCCAGTCTCTGGTCAACGGCAATGGAGGAGTTGAGAATCTCCAGGATGGGATCTGTGCTTCCAACAAACCTTCCTCCCCAGAGTTTATCCCCCTGAAAGAAAATGATAAATAAAAAAAGCTCTTAATTTCACTTTGGTGCCACAGACTATTTATACCCAGCTAATTCTTTATCCATCACCGAGGCCATGTTCAGGCATGTTGTTTCAGTTCAGTAGCCCTGACCAGAAAGGCCACTGGATTTACAGACCTTTTGCAAGGAGTGGAAGAGATGGAACGTGTCCCTTTCAGTAGCATTTAGCCCTTGAGCTATCAGGTCTGGCTCAGGAGTGCTCCAAAATGCCTTAGCTCTACAGGAGTATGGAGTGAGCCTGTCCTGTCCTTGCAAACAACTATGTGGGTATGTGGGGCTCGACCCGTATAGATCTGTGTAGTAAGGCAGCTGCAGGTCTCCGGCCTTCAGAGAGCCTCTTAAAGAGGCAAAGAAAAGTCCACAGGTCAGTGAGGAATGCAGTGCAAGCTAATATCTTGTAGTTTTTGCAATCTCAACCCTTTTTTTTTTTTTCTGTCTAAGCTGCTTTGATTGTCAGAAGAGCTCTGAGCCAATACAGACATGTGAGGTGCTTGAAGTTACTGTTTGAAGCACCTCTGGTGTCCAGGATTTGCTTTGTAAGCTTTGGCAGAAATTTTGTGTGAAACTGGATAAGGTGCAGACTGCAGAATGCGGGGAGGGTCCAAGGACATTTCAGAATTAGAAATGTTCAGGAAAATTAAAACAGCACAAAGAAGGTTTAAAACCAAGTAATACAAGAAGCTGCTTTTTCCCCTACCCTGACATTCATAGAGTGACTTTGTATACTTGAGTGTGTCATTAACTATTTTACCAGGTGACACAGCCACACAATTTCAGTTACAGAAGGATGTGGAGCAAACTTTTTTTTTTTTTTTTTCCCATAAGAAAACCAAAAACTGAACTGATTCATTAGCTCAGACATTTGTTTTTCTTGATAGGACACCTCCTGAAGCCATAACTCAGGCAAACTTCCACTGAAGTGGATTGAAGTTTTACTTGTGAAGAATCTTTATAACTTTCTGAAATTCCAAAAGCAAATTCCAGTGCTAGCAGGCACAAAAAGGACACTGAGGAACATTTAGAGAAAGGACTTAAACTGTTGCTACTGTTGCTACTGTACAGTGGATAATACTGCTTTTTAACTTTATTTCCAAAATCTCTTGTCATGCCATATATTGTAACTAAAAAGGATCTAGGAAGTTGTCGTGGACAGGATTTTATCAATTAGAGCAGTATTGAGTAACCTTAGAAACTTTTTCCCTAGTAACTGTGTCCACATCTCTGCAAATCATGGCTGAGCCAACATGGGGAGAGGAGAGCAGGAGAGGGTTCCTCCAGAGGAGGTGAGATTGTAGGCAGGAGGTGTTTGTGATCTTCAGGACAGATTTTTAATATGATCTAGGAGGAAGGAGGGTGAGAATCAGAATTCAAAAGCAGTACAGGCCCTCAGCGTGCAGCCTGCATCCACAGGAGAATGATGGGAATGGGAAATGAGTGAATGAATGGGAATGAATGGATGGGAAATAAAGACCCCTTACCAGAAGCAAAATGCTTGTTTAGGGAACAGGAATCTTAAGGATATCTTTAGTACCATGGATTTCCACCCAAATCAGAGATGGATGAACAGAAACATTGCAACACTTATTTGTAATTGAGAAATCAAAGTCAAAAGAACTTTTAATAGCCACAGAGATCTGCTCAGGGAAAGAGGTGGCTGGTGCATTGTGACACCTCATGGATGTTTGTAACTAGGAGCAGGGGAAGCCAGGACTGCACTAGCCATTTCTGAAGGCAGAAGCATGACTTGCTAGAGCGACTAGTCATGCTTCATCTAGCAGGCACAGAAACTGAAAATGCAGCTTCTGGGAAGAGAAGTGTTTGCACAAGCTGTTGTAAAGTATCTGCGTGTTCACAAACAGGCAGGAATGAACTGCATCAGTTATTAGTCTCTCGCAGGTAGAAGGAAGAACCTGAGGAAAGGAAACAGCACACTGAGCTGCCAGGAATTGGATTAAAACTTAAGGTCAGGTTGCATTTGTCAGCACAGCACCGCAGGAGAAGCAAAGCTCGCCCTCACCTCGGTTGCCATTCCGGACGGTGTTCTGCTTGCGTGCGTAGCGATCTCTGCAACTCGCGCAACCTGTGGAAGAGCAAAGCCTCAGCTCTGTCCCCTGGCACAGCCCCGGAGTCCCCGCAGCCCTGCGAGCTGCCAAGAGCCCCTCCAGAGGCCGAGAGCCTCAACCCAACAGCAGCAGGACGGAAGCCTCTGCTGCCACTCTGGTGCCACTTGCCGACTCCTCGGCACAGCCCTGGCTGGTCGCTCCCTGCTCCCAGCACTTCCACGGCCACTCTGGCTTTTACCCTGCTCTGCCTGGATCGGCTTATCCCACCCCACTGGGGCGGAGCGTCCCCAGGACCAGCCCTGCTCTGTCCCCCTGCCACTGCACACAAGCACCGGGGAGTTCTGCCTTGCCTTAAGGGTTGTGCAACTATGCCATATTTTCTCTACACACTGACAAGGCCTTTGAGAGGGGGGTTGGAAACATGTCTGATTTTTTTTTGTCCTCATTTGGTTTTTTCTTCTCCTTATGTAGCTCTGTTCTTACGAGATCATAAAATAATTTAGGTTAGAAGGACTTAGTCCATGTTTCTGTGTTCCTCTCAGTTCTACTGCTCATCTGTTTCCCAAGTTGAAGGTGAAGTTGAAGGTGCAGTAGGATCTTTCCATGGTTAGAGCACTCGGGTTTCAATAGCAGAGTGGACACACACAGAGTGACAATGCTAATTTCAGGCTTACGAAATGAGTGAGCATCTTTTCCAGCTGAGTTTCCAGGGTGCTACCATCAGGAGCAGTCCAGAGCAAGGCTGAGATTATTTATCTGGTTTCATAGTTAACACAGCACCTGTAAAAGATTTCCCTTTGAGTCACAGAATAGTTGAGTTTGGACGGGACCCTAGAGATTGTCTGATCCAACCCCCCTCCTCAACCCCTGAGGATGGTGCGTTCAACCATCCTCACAGTGAAAAAGTGTTTTGTTATGTTCAGACCCCATTTTTACTGCTTCTCTTGTCTTGTTCACTCTTTAGGAGCATCAGTATCCTTATTCTGGGCTTTGACAGGACATTGCCAGTGTGTGGGCAAAACAGTAAGTACCAGATTTATGTTTTTGAATCATGTACAGGGAGAGACTTTATTGCATGGTGTCTGTGATACGGAACACACCCAACTCTTGCAAAGACTGCACATGCTTCTCTCTGATGGTACAGAGCAAAAATTGCCCAAAATGAGAAAGGGAAGGAGATACCCAAGGCACTGCAGTCAGGGAGGCTTAGAGGGCACTCAGCAAGACCTGGAACTTCTTCCTGAGAGACTTCATTCTTGACCCAAAGGAAAATAAGTAAATAAATAAATAAGGAAGTTGTGATTTCTTTGGCACTTTAAAAGCTCTCCTGCATCTACTTTGTTATCTGGGTATTCACATGAGTAATCACCCTATGTATGTGTGATACATGGTAGTTTTGATTCCTGTGTATTAACTATACTTAAATGGTTAAATATGAAAAAGTTCCAGTTTATGTTCCATTAGTTTCAAGCTTCTTTGTTCTCTCTGCAATGTGAGGCATCAGAGTAGCTGAAGGATCACAATACAGTAAGTTTGTGTCACTCCTGGCAAAGAGGGTGCTGGTCCCCACGTTTGAATATTGCTGTGCCAAATTCACCCATGCTGCCTGCAGGGGACGTTGCAGTCAAACAGTTGCAATAATCTACTAAAACCTCTTTTTCTTTTGTTTGGCAGGGCATGATATCACTCAGCGCTGGCCACAGAGATGCTGAACTGTTGCACCTGGAAACAAGAGGAAATCTAGTCAGCTGAGGCCTGAGACGGTACTGAGCTAGAAGATGGAACAAGAAGGTAGGGGCTAGAAGACAAAAACGGAGGAGGAGGAAAGTGGTACAGATGAAGAAAGTTTATGGGAGAAAAAAAATAACTGTCCTGGGTGTGAGGAGACATCCCTTTTTCTGATTTGGTTCAGGTACATGGCATCAGCTCTTCCTCTCCTGCTCCCTTCCCCTCTTAGCTAAGTGTACATAAATGATTTCCTTACCACAGCTAACCTGTTTGAAGAGTAAAACACAACTCAAAAGAGAAGCACTGCAGTAAGCAACAGAGCAAACACAAAGGAGCTTTATGGAAAGGGAGTGAAAATGTACTGTTCTTTAAATGCCAAAAAATGGATCTGGCTTAGGGCTAGAGTAAGGGAAGAATGAGGATGGGAGGAATTGTTGAAGACAGGGAAGTTTCGGTTGCTGGCACTTATGCATGCTTAAAGTACAAATGCTACAAAGGTTGGGTGAAAGCACTTTATGTCTCTGAGGCATTTCATTGATGTCAGGAGATTTATGTTTAGCAGTGTTTACTAGAGCCTCTAACCTAAACTTAATGAAGCAATGCCTGTGATACAGAGTCCTGTGGTAATCAAAGTCAATAGCATGATGCTGCTTCAGCATGGGGGGGAGAACTGAGCAAAATCACCAGTTTCATAAAGCTGTGACAAAAAATAAACTGTCTATTAAAAGTGGCACCACAGTGCTCTAGTGCTAAGGCCAAACTGGGCTAATGTTTAGTGAAAAATGCCCCATTTTCCCTATAGACAATTCCTTCTCTGCCTTTTAAATCAAGGAGCAGTTGAATTTCATCCAGAAATTGGAGCAAAGCAATAAGGGAAGGATGATGTTTCAAGCACTCTATAATCCATTATTTTCATAAGAAAAGCAGGAGGTTTCTGCCCCTTCATTTCTCAAGTAAGGTTTTCCCTAGCCTTTGTTCTGATTTTATTTTTGTAAGGAGAGAGGGGAAGGTGGTAAATGATTTGTTAGAGGCAGCCAGCCATGCCAGGCCTGTTTCTAAGTGCTGTGTTCCCAGCTAGCTGGGAGGAGAGCAAACCTGAGACAGACAGAGGAAAGAACTTGGGCAGGGACTGAACAACCCCTGGGCTTTGGGGAAAGTCAGAACCATAGGTGGTTCTGTGATGGGCTGGGATCACCTGCTGCCCATGTCCTGCCTCAAGACTAAGCAGGTTTCAGTGCTGGCTGGTGAGGAAGCTTCTTTTGGCCACTTCCCAGGAGGTAAGCAGACTGGCTGGGGTTGTGGCATGTCTGACAGATGTGGTGCTGGGAGTCTTGCTCTGTGCATGCACACAGACCTCCCTGAGCACCTTGTGTAGGCTGCTCGGGTGCTGCTGGAGCCAGGTTTGTGCTGCATTCACCCCCAGACATTTGCAGGTCTCAACGTGGACAGACACTCTTGCTGCTCTCTGCCTACCAGCCCCCTAGATGCCCCTAAAGGAGCTCCTCAGCCAGAGAGGAGAGTGCCCTGAGCATTTTGCACCAAGGAACCTTTCCTCAGGCTCCTGAGGGCTGAAGAGGCCCAGCTCAATATTGCCCCTAGAAGAAATACGCAAGCCAGGAGTTTGAGTGAACTACAATACACCACGGTGTTTATTAACTGCAGACCAGTGGGATAAGCACAAAGCTGCATACACGGGATATCTCCCCACACTCTAAGCTTGTTCCTTCAGCTTCTTGAGCAGCTCCCTCAGCTGCTCGATCTGGGTGGTCACGCTGCTCTTGGCGGTACCTCCCGCAGCCGTGTTCTGCTCCACGCTGTTGACGATGCTGAGGACCTGGGACACATCGCTGGCAAACAGAGGGCTGCGAAGGCAAAGAGGAGTGAGTAGAGAGCGATGGGTGCTCTTTGCTGCCAGGTACTATGGCAAAGAGCAGTGAGACAGACCTGATGCTCTTCAGGTCTTCCAGAGTGAGACTGGTGATGGTGATGCCCTTAGTCTCAGCAAGGTGGACAGCTTTTATAACAGCAGTGCTGGCTTGTCTCAGTGGCATCTGCAAGAAGGAGAGACCACAGTCAGTGAGCAGGTAGCTGGAGTGCAGACTCTGAGATGGACACGTGCTCTGTTTTTTGGGTTGGTTATTTTGCTTTTGGGTTAGGGCAGTGCAGTCTGACTCCAGGTTTTCTGGGGTGTGAAAGGGGAAGGCACTAGGAGGTAGAACTCCACCTGTAAATTACTATCAAGTCCACCTGGCAGCAGTTCGACTACTTTGGATACATGTAAATAATATCTTTCCATCTTTCGTGTTTGTTGACCCAGATTGGTCCTCACCTGGGGACAGAACAGAAGGCCTCATCTCAGGCCCTCACTGAGCAGTATTGCGGGTCTAAAGAAATGAAGCTCAGAGTCTCTCTGTGATACTTACTCCTTTACGAACCAAGTAGAGAGCCAGGTCACTGGACAGAATTTCAGGAGTCAAAGCTTTCTCCATAGTCTCCTTGTTGATCTGCAGAAAGGAGGGTCAGAGGGGGATGTCACTGTCGGCTCCTGCCTGGGACACGCTGCAGTCACAGCGAGGGCTTTTCATTGGGGCCCTCAGCCCCGTGCAATCCCAGAGCAGAGTGGATCTGAGCAGCTGGTGAAGGGGTTGCAGAGAGCCTATGAGAAGCCAAAGCCTTACCTGGAGGGTAGAAATGACTGCAGTGGCAAGCTGGAGCACAGCAGTCAGGGTGTCCACCACATCAATGACAGCTTCCTTGTCCTCCTGTGTGATAACATGGATGGAGAGGAGTTGCAGTAAGTCAGCCTGGAGCAGCCAGCAAGCCCGGCAGCCTGAGCAGCGAGGCCAGCAGAGCAGGTGCTGACACCTGAGGGGCTCCCCCAGGACTGCAGCAGGGAAAGCTAGTGGCAAGAACTGCTTGCAGCTCAGGAGACAGTGTGACTTTTCAGAAAAAATGTACTGAGAGCAGTTATCTGTTTTACCTGCAGATCCTTGCTGAAGGTGCTCGGAAGTCCTTTGAGAACCATGATAATAGAGACAAGCTGCAGGGATGAACAGGAAAGGCACTTAGCTCTAGGAAGGGATGGATGTTTCCCCAGCAGTGATCCAGAGCTAAGACTGGCACATTTCTTTATGCAGAGCATTGAAGATGAAGGGTGGTAATTCCTCACCTACAGGATGCAGCTAAGATATGGGGATCAAAGTAGTGCATTTTTCCAGGGCTGCTTTTAGTGGATTGTCTCCATAGAAGGCCAAAGCTTCTGAATGCATTGTTTGAGGCAGTACTCTTTCTCTTGCCATCTTTATTGGTAATTTATACTAATTAGTCCATTTTTAATGAATGGCTCAGTGAATCCACAGGAGCTTAGTGTAAGACTGCTTGAACTCAGCAGCCATCAAATTTTACTGTAAGTGCTGAGACTCTGTGGAAAAGCAGACCTAAGGAATCTCCCAGGACATTGACTCTGATGGGAGGAAAGGGATCTCATCTCATCCACTATGGAAACTAGCCCCAGTCTGAGCCAGTCCCCCATTCCGCATCTTTCTTTAGCAGACTCACCCGGCCAAGCACACGTCCAGTCTTGCTGCGGATCAGTTCCAGGCTTATAGGGTTCTTCTTCTGAGGCATCAGGATGCTGCCAGTGCTGAAAATAAAAGTGTTTTCCAGAGCTGAGCATTAAATCTTAGTCTTGTATGGACATCCCACAAAGTCCTGCCCTTAATTGTGTCCCAAAGAGGAAGAAAAGAGAAGCTTCTCCAGCTTCCCAGCAGAGGAGGAGGCTCTCTCTGACGGTTGTTCTACAGCCTGATTGTGCTAGCAGTTGCTGGAGGGGACATTTCCCTGCATACAGATTTCAGCAACTTACTGGATTTGGTAACAGAGTCATTAAAGAGGAATGGGTCTCTTTCAGGAGACCTGTTCATAAAAGCTCTCTGCCTAGAAGCCCAGAAACCTACGTGAGGGCATCAGAGATGGTCACAAGGCCAAACTCGCTGGTACTGTAGATGATGAGATCTTCAGCCAGCTTGCTAAGGTGGAGCATCAGCAGAGTGGCAACAGAGAGTAATTCAACTGCACAAGAGAGAAATCAGTAAGTTATAAAGACATATTCTTGCTGACAACACAATCAGCTGTGACTTAGTCAGAAACATTTGTCTGTTTATTTTCTCCCTATTGAGGCATTTCAGCCCCATGTTAAATCAAGTTAATAGGGTAGCTCTTAGAAGAATGGTTCTTCTCAACTGTTCAGAAAATGAAGGAGGGAGAAGTAATTGAGCTGTGCTCACCCACAGAGTCCCTGTCACTGATGGCATCCATGCTGTTCAGGGTGATGGAAGCACAGTCCAGCTCTGCAAGGAAAGAGATGGACAGAGGGGTTCAGCCTTGGCAGGGCTGGAGCTCGACCGCGGCAGCTTGGACCAGAGGGCAGGAAAGTTCTGCAGTATCCCTAGGGACACAGACACTTCCCAGGGATTTTACTAGGACCTTCATTATTTGCCCCAGACTGCAGGAGTGCAGCAGAGGTGGTTGTGTCTGTGCTCCCACCTTGCAAACATTAGGAGAGGAGAATGTGTCCCTGCTTCCCTCCCTCTGAGATATTAGGGCTGGACCGTCAGTCGTCACAAGCCACTTACCGCTGCGCAGCAGCTCCCTGTCAATGTCCAGTGGGTTTCCAGCCAGAGCACCACTGCCAAGGAAGAAAGGAACAGAAGTCACATGTGACATCCTGAGCAGCCTCTCTGCAGTGGAGACGTCAGGCAGAGTGTAGACCTTACCTTCCCAAAGGCAGGATATTGACCCTCTTCTTGATCTCTCCCAGGCGCTCAGAGTCACGGGTCAGGGCAACAGCGTGACTAGGAAAGGACATGAGACATGACAGATCTGAAGAAACTTCCCTCCCCAAGCACCTGGCTGAGGGGTCAGAATGAAGATGTATTGACCATGGGCAGCTGCAATTGCAGCTTACAAGGTTGGAGAAGGTGCTACAGTCAATGACAAGACAGTTACCTGAGCAAGAACTGGCTCCATCTGATGGGCTGAGCTTTTTGCAGGTGGGTGTAACCAGGGAGAATAACATCAATTTCTCTGCAGGTGAAAGGAAACAAAGATCTTGTAGCTGCCTGTGTGTGCCAGGCAAAGAGCGAGGGCTGCAAGTCTCATAATAAGAAGGGCTGAGTTTACAGTTCTGGGGAAGGACTCACATGGCAGCACGTTCCACCAGGGTCTTAATGAGCTGCAGCAGGTGAGTGGACACCACAGAGATGGAGTTCTTCATTAAGAGCTTCAAGTCAGTGACAACCTGGAGGAGATGAGCCAGGATCAATGCTAGTAAAATGGTACATACCTTGTGACCAGGTTCAGCAGAGGGCCTGATGGGTTTGAGGGTCATCTCCCCTCATATCAGCTGTCTTCGGTCACTATGACAAAGTCACTATGAAAATCACTGTGTCTTGGTCTTCAGAAAGAGAGCCAAAGCCCAATCTGATTAGCGCTCTCTTGAATTGGGGAATAGAGAACAAGAACTCATTCAGCTGCATAACTACCTGTTCATTTGTGCTTCTTCCAATGCTCAGCTTTCCAGCAACATCTCCAATCAGCTCCTGTAGACCAGAGGGGGATTGCTATCAGTGCATCTGAAGCGTAAGCATGAGGCTCCCCAGGAGAGCAAGACCCACTCTGCCTGGAAGGACCAAGCTCTGGGATCCTGTAAGTAGCCATGGGCTGTCTTCTGGGGCAGGACAAATGTAGATTCTACGCTTGTAGAGCATCTCTTCCACAACAGGAGTCTTGGAGACACTTATTTTGTGTCTCTGGGGTTTCAGTGCCACAAGGTGCTGAGTTATTTTATCATGGGATAGAGGCACGTGTGCTTGATGTCAGGCAGAGCTAGGTGCAAGGTAGCAGGAAGGAGATATTAGAAGGCTCAAACCTTAAGTCTGCGTTCGATGGCAGTGTGGATGTCCTCATCGCTTTTGTTCACCACCAGGACTCCCTTAGACACTTCCTCAGAGATCTGCAAACAAACACGAGCAGAAACACCTGTCAGCCTCTGTTTATCCCCTGCTGTGTACAGAGGTTGTAGGTACCCATCCTAAGTAGCAACTTCTGCCATCATGGTGGGAGTCTAGGCCAAAGTCTCACACGAGCTCTGCTGATCTGTGCTGATCCTGCAACATTAGAGCTATAAGAGGACTTCAGCACGCAGTGAGCTGGTGAGTGGAGATGTCAGATATTGCTTTAGAGTCACAGACACATTTCCTATACAAACATTGTATAGTCTCCATATTGTCCATGCTGGGTGAACAGCAACAATGGCTATTTTTAAACAGTGCTTAGCTGCTCACTGCTCTTCACCCCTATCCAATACTAGGCATTGAGTATTAGTGGCACCTGGGATTATTGTCCCAGGTGCCATCTCAGAAAGAGCATTCCTAATTCAAAGGGAAAGAGTTGTTAGGGGGTGAAGAGGGCAGGTCATAGTGTGCATCCCTCCAAGGCAGCAGGACTTCAGAAATGGTAGCACGGAAATTGCACATAGGCCAGAGGAGACAGGACAGTGGTCCCAGGACATAGATACCTTTTCCAGGCCACTCAGGATCTTCTCCAGCTCAGGTTTAGTGAGGATGCTGGCCTTCTCCAAGGCTTTGGCATAAGCCACGCTCGACTGAATGTCAACATCAGCCAGTCTCTGGTCAATGGCAATGGAGGAGGTGAGAATCTCCAGGATGGGATCAATACTTCCAGTCAATTTTCCTCCTAGATGTTTATCACCCTGAAAATAATAAAGTTAAAAGTCAAGTTAAAAATGTTTGCCTATATGTTCTCTTAGAAAGATCTTATGCTCAAGTAGTAAGACAGAAGCCATGCTCATGCATGGATAAGGTGCAGACTGCAGAATGGGATTAGAAATAATCTGGGGAAAAAAAAGAAAAAAAGGAAAGAACTAAGACACTCCAAAATGGGTTTTCCAGGAATTATCTTTAGAACTCTCAACCCTGCATTGCAATACCATGGACAGCGGAAAAACGCCTGGGGCAAGTTGCAAGCTAGTCTGTGCCAGGCTTTTATCAGAGCACTGTAGAGTAACGTCAGAAACTCTTTCCCTAGGCACTGTCTCCACATCTTTGCTATTCCCTGGTGAACCATTGAGCCTGGGAGGACCACACATGAGGATCTGTGAGGTAAAAGTATTTGCAGTCTTTCTTAAGGCAGTTTTATCAGTATGAGCTGAAAATCAGAGTCAGGAAAGCAAAATTTTGCAGACCCTCTCTGGGAAGAGAGTCCTCGGGGAAGAATAGCACTGGTGATGGGAAGTTTAAGGCTAGTGCTATAAGGCAAGTTCATGGTCAGGGAACAAGCATTTAAGTATATCTTAACTACTGTGGGTTTTCACCAAAATTAGAGGTGGGTTATTAGAAATATTGCAGCATATTTTCCCCCTCCTCTAATCAAAACCCCCAGGAAAACAAATTAGGTAGAAAAAAAAGCACCCTGTTGATATGACACCTTGCACTGCTGGGATTCTAACTAAGTCCAGCCTTCATTTGTCAGCACACCCCAGAGACAAGTACAGTACGTAGGAGAAGCAAAGCTCGCCCTCACCTCGGTTGCCATTTCGGACGACGTTTTGCTTGCGTGTGTAGAAATCTCTGCAACTCGTGCAACCTGTGGAACAGCAAAGGCTCAGCCGTGTGCCCCTGCACAGCCCCGGGGTCCCCGCTGCCGCGCTGGCGCCCTGCGAGCTGCCAAGAGCCCCAGGCCGAGAGCAGCAGGAGGGAAAGCTCCACTGCCTGTCCAGCCCCGCTGCCTGCCCGGTCCCGCTCACCGGCTCCACAGTGCAGCCCTGGCTGGTTGCTCCCTGCTCCCCAGCTCTGCAGCCCGGGCTTTTAAAGTGCCTCGGGCAGCTCGTCCCGCCCCACCAGGGTGGAGTGTCCCCAGGGACAGCCCCGCTCTGGTCCCCTCAGCTCCCTTCCACCCTACCCAGCCCTGGCTCCTGTTTGACTAAGGCATAATAAGCAAAACGGGGAGAAAAGTTGCCTCTGAGGCAGAGTTGTAGTAAGATGCAGGGATGGGAGAAGTGCTATCATTTTGCTAGGGAGAACGCTGCTCTTGGGCTAGCTTAAAGCAGTGTTTCTGCACAGCCGAGGTATCATCTGTGTGGTTTCAGCAACAAGCTCCTTTTCCAGGAACCGTTTGCAATGTCTTTGCACTGAAGAAGTTGTCTCATTCCAGCATCTTTCTCTCATTTGTAGTTGTATGCGTACGTGGTACGATGGGTGGATCATCAACACTCTGTCCCGCTGCAAACACACAAGAATAAAATCGATGCGAGTTAATTGCTCTTTTCCTCTGTGGATGAGCCTTTCCCTCCACTTTGATGCCGCAGATCCAGCTTTGGGGATTTGCCGTTGTCACCCTTGCACAGGGTCACTCTCAGACTTCCTCCAGCCGGCCACAGCGATGGGTTTTGTGCAGCCCGAAGTGCCAGCGCCGCAGTGGGCACAGAGCCTAGGATGGGGTCACTGTGTTTAGTGCCATGCAGCCCTGGCAAATAGCCCACATACTAAACCCATCAAACTCTAAATATCCTGGGTGGAAAGAACTGATGTAAAATACAGGGCAGCAACATGAAAAATAGCTCCCAAAGCTGTTCCTCAGCACCAGAATCTCATCAGCTCCCCAGACACGAGGAGGTCTTTACTCCAGTTGCTCTGCAGAAACCAGATTGCTCTCGGTTTTGACTTAATAAGTGTGCTACTACAGTACATTTTTAAAGCTGCACAGTCCTTCGAGGGAGCTTAGGGAACATAACCAAGATTCTCTCCCCCTTTTTTTTTCCTTTGTCATTATTTACAGTTATCTCAGTTCTGCTATCTATCTCCTTCTCCTATTTTCACCAGGATATCTACACTAGGAAACAATGCTGATCATTTCATCACATTCCTTCTTATTCTTCTCATTTATACTACTTTTCATGTCTCATTCATGTTTTAGGAGTATTCTCGTCCTTATTCTGGGCTTTAACAGAAAGTTGGAAAAGTAGTAAGCACTTCATTTATAGCTCGAATGGATCATATACAGAAAGCATCTTTACATCATGATGCTTGTGATATGGACTCAAGGCTGGGAGACAGTCTGTGCAAGGACAGCGTGTGTTTCTGTGTGAAGATAGTGAACAGAACTTCCATAAACTAAGAAAGGGGGAAACGGAGGGATCCCAAGTGCTGTAGTCCAAGATTGGTAACACAGTGACTTCACATGAAGTAGTTTGTGATGATATATCCTAGATTTTGGACTTGCTCCTATTGAAATCCAGTTGTTCCACTGGATGCTATGAGATAGGATTGGGACATGAATCTGCAGCCATCTGTGCCTGAGTATTATTCAGGAGGGACAACTTGCTTGAATTCCTGCCGTGTTACTTTTCATAAGCTATCCCTTAACTCCAAATCTGGTTAAGAAAACAAGAAGCCTTTTGTGAGCAATATAGATTATTTTATTTTTAATAATCTATGCCTAATATTATACAGGCTGAGGTATGCTTTCCTGTGGCATGTCAGCAGTGTCACTGTGCATTTAACAATTTTTATCAGGATTAGTTTGCTTGTAGTATATTAACTCCTGTCCTAGTTTGTATCTAGGAGATTTATTAATTCTTTCTCCTCCCATTTCTAGATGAAATAGGATTTCTTAAAGAGGCTTGGCATTGAGGAGCTGAGCATTTTTTTTTTTTTTGATAAAAGCAGTGAAACAGCATTGCAAAACAGGTCTTCTAATGCACCCTGAAATGGATTCTCAGCATTACTATCTTCTCTATTCTGTTTTTGGTGTTTTTCCACTTCCATTTCCTGTCTTATTCTTTTAGTGTTTTATTTACTTGGTGAAGTAGATAGTTTATCGTGCAAAAACCATACGCACAGCTCAATACCAAGGAAGCTCTGATGGAAGAACATGATATGTTCCACTTTTCATTCTGTGTACAGCGTCACAGCCTGCAGCGCATCCCCCTTACAGGAGTTTAGCTGGAGTTAGAGTTTAGCTGTTTCGGCTGTCTGAGTCCAAGGTCAGCTTCGTTACTGATAAATACTGTTGTGAAGAAAGCTCTAAGTGAGGACCTGCCTCTTCTAGCCCCTGGAATTTGCTTTAAAGTTGAGGTTTGCCCCTGCCCGGACCTGTGCGGCAGCACGGACAGATTCAGTCTGCACCTGATTTCCCACCTCCGTGAGTCTCACCCGGACCCGGACACCCAGCTGGGCTTCATGGACTGCTTGGACCTGCTTCCTTGCTACGGGCAGACTGGGTGAGCATCTGTGTGTGACCCTCACTGCTGTCTCTGGCCCTGATCCCGAGCTGGCAGTGCCACTCTGCATCCCAGCTCCATGGTGGTGCCAGCCTTATTGTCACACTCTGCTCCTCACCTGCATTCGCTGCTCCACAACACGCAGGTCCATATATTAATATTCCTGGCTATGCTCTTTTCCAAGCTGATGTACTACGAGATAGCGAGTAAACTGAGCATGGAGTTTTTTAATCAAATATATTTTAATGTCCTCAGAGATTCAACATTATTTATATTTGCTTTGTAATTAAGGCCACATCCTTTCTATTTCTTCTAGAGTGCCTTTTTGTTGGAAGATAGTGTGTGGAGCTCACTTCTGAAGGAATGCTGTAGTGATTTCTAGAAATATACCATTCAGAGTAGGACTAATTGTAAAAAACGAGTCTGATAAAGAAAGAAGATGCCATAAACTGCTGCACTGCGTTGTCTTTAAAAACATCCTTTTTTAATTGTCATTTTGGTTTAGAAAAAGAGAAAAAGCACTATAGACTGAAAGTGCTAGTCGAATGCATTGTCAGCTAGGCTGGTGTGAAGCAGTGCTGACATTTTTTGTTAAAAAAAAAACTTTGTTTAATGAATTTTGAATGTAAAAGAAAAAAAAAGACACTATAGGGTGATCAGCAAAACGCTGAATACAGTAAACATCTTTCATGACAAAGAATACAAATACCATGCAGATCTGCTTTCAATAGCAATTACTAGGCCCCCTGCTTTCAATAGTTAATACCGAGGCCCCTCTCTCACCAGCCTTAGTGGTTACAATCACAAGCCAATGCTTAAAATGTTGACATGCTAAGCACATTTAGAAAACCTATGTCTGCATTCCCTATGGATGGTGTAGCATAACTGTCTAACATCTAAGTGCAACAGTTAAAAACAAAGTCAACTCAGCTAATCACCCCTCCTCTCCTGAAAAGTTGTATGTATGGATAATGATCTCTCCTATGGATTCCCCTTCCGCCTTGCATGATGTCAGTGGATTTCTGGCTGCTCTGTCTTTGTGAAATTTGCAACAGGATGTATGTCTCCATAGGGAAAATATGTCTCTAATGGGAAAAAAAAGTCATTTAGAGAGGTGTGTGTATTGGGCTTATTCTTCCCAGCGGCTGGGAAGGGATATGGGTCATTATGGATGCTAAAAAATTGTATGAGCAAAGGCCGGGAATTAAACTTTTGGAGAAATAACTGAAAATGTAGATGATAAACTGGATTTGGGGCAGTGAGATAAAGAGGAGATGCAGAGGGAAAGTAAAATAATCAGGCATAAGATTTTGAAACTATATCTAAAGAGAATGATGAAGGAAGGGCAAGGATTAGTAGATTTAGCCTGCAAGTATATTCTTGAAAGAAAGCTGATGTCCTTTCCATTCTTTTCTTCCCTCTGGTCTAGCTGGGAGCAGATGTCTAAGCAGTTTCACAGAGTTTGAAGCGGCAGAGAAGGTAGAGAGCATTTGCTGTACCAGTTTTGGCCCAACTACAAGGCCAGTTAATCCTGACATGAAAAAGGCCAGCATCCATCACATCCTATCCACTGATTCACACCAGTGGCTTTCAGGCTGCAGCATGAACACCTTTCCCCTGAGGAGTCCATAAAAGGTGATTTTGGATGTGAATTCATTTCTATCTGTGCCACAATCTGTGTATGTGAAGGGGGCCCATGTACCCACTGATACTTCTGGGGCTCTGCAACTGAAAAGGGTTGTCCAAAACCTTTGCAGTAGATTTTTAAACTTTATCCACCCCTTAGGTATCTGATCACGCTGGGCCACCCCAGTGCCTGTGTCTCCCATGGTCCTTGCTTTGAAGACTGCCCTTGAACCAGATGGGTCCATTCCCTCCAAGACCTGGGCGAGGAACACCCCAGAGCAGAGCAGAGCAGAGCAATGTGCCAGGCTGAGAGTTCCTCTGACTTGGCTCTGGAGGGAAGACTGGGTGGTGAATTTTCTGCTTTTCTGTGAATTTTCAGTGTTCAGTTTTCTCAAAAGTGAAAATTTGTGTTATATAATAGCACATACATGAAAAGAGAAAGAAGTTGTAATAGTGGTGAGCCTTATAGGATACATGCACACGTGCTTTCAAAGACAGCTAGAGGAAAGCAAGTCTTACACAATTATTTCAGTGTCAGTGTTCTGTGTGCACAGTGCTAGAAATTTGGGCTGGAAGGACCTCTAAAATACAAATTTCCGCTTATTGTCATTGTACCTAAAGGTAGTTAATTTTCCAAATCCAAGTAGATTTTCATGACATGTTTCACTCCACATGCCATTTCTTGTACTGAGCTTTCTGCCCACATTAGTTACTGTTTTGTGGCAGTGCAATCTTTCTTTTAAAAATACAAAGGATCTATTGCAAAAAAAAAAAAATCATTATATGCAAATTTCCTGTGCAAACCAGAGGGCCTGGTGGGCACATCTGCTTTAAACTGTCGTCACAGTCCAAGAGGTCATTTACTGCCCCATGATGGTTTGTAAAACACTTTTTTGCCGTTGTGGATGTGAGAGGTGTTGGGTGTAGCCCAGATGTTCCTGCCCAGGTAGAAGTGCACGGCTGGCAGATGCATTTCCAGTACCAGCATTGGTGGTTCAGTGGTAGAATTCTCGCCTGCCACGCGGGAGGCCCGGGTTCGATTCCCGGCCAATGCAGTTGCGTTTTCTTTCTTTTTTATTTTTTCCTCCTTTTTCCTATATTTTTTTTTACCTCCTTCCCGGCCTCCAAACCACCTTGCTTCAACAAGCGGCTTTTCCCAGCGCCCTCGCTCACCGGGCGCGCGCGGAAGGGCAGGGGAAGGTGCAGGAAGGTCCCGCCCCGGGCAGGCGGCGGCCTCAGTGCGCAGCTGCGCGGGGACAAGATGGAGGTGTAAGGAGGCGGCGGGCGCCGGGGGAGGCGGCGGCGGCGGGCGGGGGATAACGGCGGTTCCGCCGGGGCGGCGGGATGTGTGCGGGGACTGCGGCCGTGGGGGCCCTCGTGCGAGGTGTCGGCGGAGCTATACGTGCATGCGCCTTCCACAGTGTGTGTGGGGGGATACAGGTATATGGGCCTTTGTGCGGCGTCGGGATATGGGTGTATGTGCCCTCCCTCGCGTGCTGTGTGGGGATTATTGGTATATGGACCCTTCTGCGTTGCGGTGTGCAGAGGTATGGGTATATGGACCCTCCTGCAGCGTGTGAGGGGGTATAGATCCTCCCGCAGCGTGGGGTACGCGTATATGGGCTCCTGCGCAGTGTGGTGCCGGGGGTATAGACATAAGTGGGATATATGTGCACGGAGCCCCATGCAGCATGTCGGGGTGCACGTATAGGCGCCCCATGCAGTACGGGGTGGCGGAGAGCAGCGCTCAGCACCGCGCATGGGGTGTCCCGCGGGCCGAGCTCCGCTGTTGGCTTTGCCAGGGCCCCTGAGGCATCTCCCTGGTTGGGAACAAGACCCTGCGGCTTAGCCCTAATCCCCAGCTAAGTCCGCGTCCCCCTGCCCTTCCTGCCCCGGGAGACGGGGGCACCCCCATCCCCTTCATCTTCTATTGCAAAGCAAAACCCTCTCTCTCGCCTAAAAATACACACTAGAATTCATGCTTCATAAATTTGTTCTTCATGCAAATTCCTTTAGCATTTATGATAACACAGAAGAAAGCAGTTCTACTTTATGAGCACTGCAAAGTTTTTGAAACAGTAGTTTGACAGCTTCTCTGTCAGTTCATAATTCTGGTATTTCAGCACAGCAAAAATTCTTGAAGATTTGAGGTTTAGACATGCTTGTGTTCACTGTCCATTGTTACAAGAAGAAAGAGGCGTTTTTCTAATGCAAAAATGTTTCATAATTATAAAGGAAGCAATTACTTTTAGTTTTAAAATCAATATCCGAGAGACTTCTTGCACAGGAAACTATTGCCTCTGTATGATCGTGCTATCCGTATGGTCATCACTTATTTAATTGAATAATTCTATATATTCTTCCATAGCAACACGGTTTCCAACGCAGCACGTCCTTGATCCATAGGGATTTCCGTAGAGAGAGCCTGAATGCACAGATTCTGGAGACTTGCACTGAGCTCACAGCAAAAGCTATATGGTTTGTGTAACATGAATGCAAACTAATGCATGTGTGAGCTCACTTGCCGCGTTTCGCCCCGGTCAGCTGAATGGACTTGGAAGTTCATCTCAGCATATTTTAGAAGCTCCTTTTCATTTAAAAACAATGCTAGAACCTGTGGAAGTTTGTGGACGGCGTTTAACTTGTTTGAAAGTGATGAACGCGGCAGTTCTATTGAAGCGGCCGGCGGTGCTTGACAATACGTTGCACCTTTTTTTTCATATGCTGTTGCACAGACCTGAGAAAGGCCTTTTTTTTTTTTCCTTTTGTATGGTAACTTTCTGTTGTTGCGGCTCTACTGGCTGTTTGCTCAGCACGTTGCATTATTCGGGCAACGTATGGGGTTCTGAGTCAGTTTTTAACTCTCTCCTTTTTTATTTTTAATTAAAAAAATACAAAGTTACAATATCCTTTAGTAACAGAGCCGTGTTTAATTTAGAAATCTGCTTTAGTCCAGGAGAATCCAATTAGTTTAGCAAAGAAGATGGTTCTTGCTTAATTGGGATGGAATTAGCAGATAGTTTGCCTGGTGGAAAATGGGAAACTCACCACCTTGCTGTGCTGATACAGAAGTAGGCACGTAAAGATTGAAAGAACTAATAAAGAGGAAATGCAAGATATTTCTGTTATTCAGTAGAGTGTGTGTGAATATAGTGTTGTATCTGTATGTGTGTATATTATATTTGCATTGTACAGCAAATAGGCATTTTCTTTTTACTTGTTCTTGAGAAAGAAATGAAGAATGTGTATGATCTTGTACTTTTTCCTCTCAGTCTCATGCAAATAAAACTTCAGATATTTTTATGTGAGGAAGAAGCAGTGAAACTGGCTTTTAGTTGATAAAATAGAGTGCCTGAATGAAAGGCTATATGAAGGGATTGTGTAGTGTGAGTGTGTTGTGATTTATGGGATGAACTGTGTAAAATATGGTGCTTATGATATGTAAAAATAAATATTTTTCCAAAGGTGGAAATGTTTTGATAATAGTAGAACAAGAAAATAGATTTATTGATGATATTATGAAGAAAGAAACTAACTTTGATAATAATTTCTATTCTTTCAGACTCAGCATGGCTCAAAAGAAAAGATATTCAGTTTCATTTCAAAAATAATTCTTCTCTTGTTTTACTTTTTTCTTTCTCTTTTTTTTTGTAGGAAAGATGCAAATGCTGCATTGCTAAGTAATTTTGAGGTAAGTTTATCTGCATCCTAATTTTAAACCAGCAGTTTAATGCTGCAGTCAGTCACTTGCACTTTACTTTTGAAGTTGAAAGGTGCCAGTGGCAATCAGCAAGACCCACGTGAGATTTTATTTTTTTTTTTCCTCCTTTGATTCTTTTCTTTTTTTAAGAAAAAACTTTTTAGAGAAATCCTGGAGATGTTTTCATTTGTTTCATTATTTGGTTTTGGCTCTTGTTTTGTTATTTGATTTGTCCCAAATTTATATTTGTTTTCTCTCAAATGAGGAGCAGAGTTTTAGACTGTCAGTAGTTTCTGCTTTTCTTCTTTATGCTGCTTATATGTCATGAGTTTCCTGAATCTTCTTGCCTGTGGTGGTTTGCATTATAGAGTTGGACTCCATGTGTTTTGTATACAATTATATATTTGGATAAGTGCCCTGGATTCACAGTTGCTCTGACATCTGATGCCTCACATTGCAAATCCTGAAAGTTATCAGTCCTGTAACCAGATTGTAGTGTCTAAAAAGCCTTTTTCTTTTTTTTTTTTTAAACCAATATACCAATATACCACCATGTAAGTGATCTGCAGATCACTGGAATCTCTTTAATGCTGCAGATAAAACTTCTTGCAAAAAAATCACTTTCCCAGATGACTACTTTTAGAATCAGTGTTTCATATTTAACTTGAACTTTGCAATCTACAGAATTACCCAGAGCCTACAACACATCAATGTGTAATTATATTAAAGCCAGTGCTGCTGGACATGCAGTTGTACACCCCTGGTTGCTTGATAGTGTTTTTTAAAGCTTTTGAGGTGTTTCTAGAGTAGATTAGAGTATAGCAAGGCTGAGGCAGTTTGCACATCTAGATGTGCTAGTTGTAAATACTAGCAGGAGCCAAGGATGTGCAGTGAGCTGCTGACGTGGATAATGGGAAGATTTCAGTGTTTTGTTTACAATATTTGTTTTTAAGTAGTTTCAATAACTTAAGCGCTCTTACTTAGTTTTTTTTCATTGCTGAGATTTTAAAATTGCAGGGCTATTTTATCCTAATTCAGAAATAAGTCTTGAGATGTTTTGTATCTTGAGCTGCATCTGTGCATACAGCAGAGCACACTCATCTGCAGATATTAGAAGAGTTTTGATGAGATATTTGGAAAGACCTGACTTGCTTAAGAAGTACATAATATTATTTGGCCATACTAGTATTAAATGTCTGTTAAAAACATATACAGAGAAAATGGGAAGCGTTGCAGAGATCATTTACTACAAAATCGTCTCTGTTGTTGCGGCATGTTTTTTTTCTATTGCTCTTCAGAATACTTATTTTCATAAAACTAAGTCCTCTTTCTATTTACTCTTTTATTTATTTACTTTTTTAACCCTCTTCCCAGGTGTACCAGTTACTTACTGATCTTAAGCAGCAGCGCAAAGAGAGCGGAAAGAACAAGCAGAGCTCGGGCCAGCAGAACCTCAACACAATCATGTATGAAGTGAGTAGAACTGTGAATCTCCTTTGCAAATTACCACAAGCAAAGTAATTCTCATCGTAACATGTTCATATTACTCACTGTGGATCATATTTATCCCATTGACAAGTACAGCAAATATATATATTTTGGGGAGGGGTCAATTTTCATTATCTGTAGCCAGTGCCCTGCAGAGACAGCTGAGTCAGTTTATTCACTCAGTGTAATGTGCCACGGTCAGAACTGTAGCATTTCCAGGATCAGCCTTGGTTTCATTTTCTGTCTCCTGTGCATGGGACAGACCATGGACTAGCCAGCCCTGTGGATCCATGCTGACCATGCGGTATCTCCTTGTTTCTCCCAGTATTTCCTTTCAGAGGGAACACGGAGCAGTGCAGTACTGGATCCCAAGTGACAAAGTGGGTCCATCCTGCAACAGCCCTGGCTGTGTTGTCTTATCCAAAGAGCTGGAATGGGAATGTGCTGGCTAATTGTTGCAAAACCACAGGGTTGAGATGAGCAGTGTTAACTGAGGACAAAATCTTGCTCTTATTAAAATCTGTCACACACAAAAAAACGCTACTATTTTAGCTGGGGGGAATTTTTGTTTTCTTTGTTTGAAGATTGGCAGTGCTTTATCCCACTATGATACCAACCTCATTTGGAGACCAGTCCATGAATAAATGTTATCTGTTGCTAGGAAGAGCTTAAAAAAACATGTAATACAGAAATTAACATTTTTAATATCTCAAGTTAGCAGTTTCGGAGCAGAATAGTGATCCGACCTCTTGTGTCCATGTCTGAGAATTGCATGAGTGTCCCCATGGCCGGCAGGGAGCTGAATGCAGTTTGCCTTGCTTGCATGAGTAATCCCATTGAGCAGGGAAACTACTCATGTGAATAAGATTTGGCCTAGGCTTTGTTTTTATTTTAGTTCTGGCTTTGTTTGAAAAGGTATGGAGCTGTAATTCCTAAGCCTCAGATCCAACAAAATAGAGGCTTACCAAAAATCTAGTTTAAATCTTTATGGAGACTGGCAGTCTATTCCTCTACTTCTTTGAAACAGCTGTGGAAGACCCTGTAAGTATTTTGATATCAGAATGCACCTTAAAATTTTAACTCTTATTGTATTGCGGCATATGATGATGCCAGTGGAGTGCTATTTTTGTACAGGGAGTAAGGCTAGTGAAAAATCTAGACGCATTTTCACGATATTTCTTTTATTACTGGAAGAGAACAGGAATTTGAACTTAAGTTGTATTGCTCATACTGAAGATGTTTTCACAAGCTCCGTTCAGGCATGTATCCACTCGTATTGAAACAACTAGATAAAGCTGACTGAAGTGGAGCCATATTTTGATATATCTGACACTTTAATTGATTTGAAAATGCAGGAAAAGGCAACCTGGAACAGAAATGACTCCCATAAAGTAAATTAAAACCATCATATTTTTAATGCAGTAATTTTTATTTCAGTTATTATTGATAAATAATAATTCTGCTTTATCTGAAAAGGTTAATGAGAACTTGGAGGAGGCAAAGTTATTAGATAGATAACTTTTTATACTTTTAAGTATATAGCTGCATAAACCTGGTCATTAAGAATGCCTTTGATCTGTATCAAGTAGAGTGAACTGTCCTGTGTTGTTGAAGTCTGTTTTCATTTACTTCATCTTTTAAAATGAAAATATATTTTAATGGAAACATATTGGAAATATATTTGCGTATTTTCTTAGTTGCCATATCCTAAGAGAATCTTTTAGATTATTTTTCCCATTATTGAATTATTTTCTCTTCAGTAAATACTAAAGTAGCTCTTTTGGCTTTTGACTTTTGACTTCCAACTTTTATAAGGGTTATTATTTATCTTTCTAACACTATTTTTTTTCATTTTGGTGTTTAACTTAAGCAACATTCAGAAAAATTCTTAAGCTACTGCCAATGAAAAGAGTAGAATTTGTTTTTCTTTTAATAGAGGTCTATAGCCACATTTTTAATCATCTCAAATTATTTGATATAGTTATTATCTGTTTACTCAGTGTTGTCTTTTAAATAAAGCAAATACAGCATCTACTGTGAAAATTAGCTGAGCTTGATAAGCATTATATGTAAGAAACAGAGCAAAGAAATTACCTCAAGTCAGATAAAGATTTCTGAGTAAAATATGACAATTTTCATGCCAATTTTTAATGGCAACCTACTTAAACTTCCTCTATGAACTTAGGAAAATGTTGTCAAATAATGTTTCTAAGAAACAAGAACAGCCAGATGTTGGAAAATCTTTGCTAGTGTCAGGCAGCTTGAAGGAGATATCCATGAGCTGGCAGTGAAAGTATCCTTGATACTGAATTCATGAAAGCGTGGCAGAAGATAATGTGTGAATAGGATGAATAAAAAGCCTAAATTGACTCCAGATTTTTATGACTTGTCCCAAAGAGAACTTTCAAAAAATGACTTATTTCATAGACAACAAATGAGGCCAATAATAAGTGTGAAGTAATGGATACTTTCCTCCTGCAGACGCTGAAGTACATATCAAAAACACCGTGCAGATACCAGAGCCCTGAGACTGTAAGAGATTTCCTCACAACAATGAAAGACCATAAACTAACCAAGTAAGTAGAGATGTGGCTTTAAATAAAAATATACATTAATGGGAATATTAAAAAAAAAAAAAAAAAACTTATGTACAATATTATAATCTGGTTTTGATTAATGTATTAATATATTCAAGTAATTTTCCCATGCTATAAATATGCTCATCCAAATAGCCTTCCCTGCACTCCTGCTAACACCTACATGTGTGAACATTTACTTAAATAGACCTGTGCTTGCCAGGGTATTTCTCAAACAAATTCTTGTCGGTATACATGATACAAACGCAAAGTAGAACTTATGAAATGTTTTGTGAGGCAGAACAATATAAGATCCAGATAACTTTTGAATACAGTGAGAGAATTGAGATGAAAACAAGCTGGATTTATTACCACCTTTCTCATTTTTATGAACTTTCTTAAGCAAAAAATGAATTTGTTCCTAAAAGAGGAAGGTGAATGTATTGCAAGGAGACAATTAATAAATAGTGATGCAGATGTAAGTGAAATGTTCTTCCAGAGCTAAATTTTGTGTGGCTCTGTGAACCGCAGCTGCTTCACATCATCTCACTTTAACCAGTGTTCAGCGAACCAGAGGTTTTCATCTTTTGTGTGTGTGATCTTTATGCAGTGACACTTGTATCCCCTAGGATTTCGGAGAGGTGTACGTTGCTTGATTGACATAGTATTTTCAATTTTCAAATAACAGATTTTTTTTTGTTTCACAGTTTCCAGGAAAGCTGAACTATAGACTATTCTTATTTCAGGGAATCCTGCATAAAAAATCTTTTCTTTTGGAGTTACAAGAAGATTCAAAGGTCCTTTTTTTTTTTTTTTTTTTTTTTTTTTTGTCAGTGGTGTAAATGCATATTTACAGGGCTTCAAACACATGATCCTTTCAAACTTCTCTTCAGTGTGTGAATGAATCTGTCAGAAACGATCAGACCAAATGTAATTGAATCAGTGTGTCCTTCACATAGCTTTAATCAGTCATCTTTTTGTGAAAGGATGCATTTAAAACAGAAAGTTAAAAGACTTATTTGCTCCTGAATGTCTTCCTCTTCACCGTGAAGGGACGGTCTATGCCATAGAGACACTGGCTGCATTTTTCCTCTCTACTGGTTCTCAAAGGAGTTCATGCTCTGGGAAGGAGCCTTTTACTGCTTTGGTTGCTTCACAAAAGAAGAAATGCAACTGGAGAGAAGTGTTACAAGGCAAGTGGCTAGCCTGCCCCAAAACAGTAATTTGAGTAGAAAGCAGGTTCCCTCAGCTGTTTCAGTGCCTTTTTTCATGCCAGCACTCTAAAGATATTTGTCATAGCATCCCCAGTGCATTAGCAGCTCCGATCCCGGCATTGCCCTCGTTGCTGACTTTGGGGTGTTGCGTGGAAGCTTTGTCATGAGTATTGTAACTTGGCTTGGACTACTTTCTGTTGTAGAACTGAAATTGCCAGGTCAGTATGTCAGTGGTTAGTCCTCATATAGTTCATCTTATACAGCAAGATACTACTAATTTATATAGCAGGCAGACTATCATAATTTTTTTTTTTTTTTTTTTTTTTGACACAGCAGTATTTAAGTGTAAGGAAATGCTCTGTTTACTAAACTGGAGTGATAGTATAGAAATGAAAAGGATATCTTAAAATTCATAGCAAGCATATCGGATTTCTAGTACTATATGTGCCATTGAGGTGAAATAAGCTTGCTCAGGACATGCAGGACAATGGCTTAGGAAAGCAACAGAGGAATGCTGCCTCGCAGCAAAAACAGGAGGAAGTTAAAAAGGCAGAGTGGGATTTTTTTCAGAAATCAGAGAGCTTTTTGTTCTAAGTCCCGTTTCTGAAATTCCTTCTAATAGAATTACTGAGAATTAGTACAGGACTTCAGAGTTAATACTGATGCTCTTACAGAAAGTCGTGGGAGCTCTGCTGTTGCATGTGAGATACCTGCTATAATCGGTCTCAGAGTGAAAAACTAAATGACATGGGGCTAGAATCCCAGCTCCTACTTTGTCTAGGTCTCCTGGAGAAGGTTTTCTACCCAAATATTCATCTACCCTAATCCTGTTTGTGTGCTCTAATAGCAGCGTGCAAAGGATGAAATTATTACAAGCTTTAAATGAGCTTTTTGACTATCCAGTCATCTCTGTATGGGTGCCAGAAAGTTCCTTTGCTTTTAGTTGTCATTCTCTGTTGTTTTCTGTGAATGCTGAAATAAAAGAATTACTTCCAAGTAATTTGTATCTGTGTAATGACAGAAGGATGAGAATAAAGAGTGATCCAGTAGTTTAAATTAAAAAAATAAACAGCATTTATGGCCTGTTAGAACTCAGATTGGACTGTGATAACTTCAACACTTCAGCATCTTTTGCAACTGTACTCCTAGCTAAAGAAAAGAAAAAGAACTTGCCAGCCCTGTGCTTGCCATGAACTTTGCAAAATAAGAACCAGGATTGTTTAGAATGATTTTGGCACTTTTTGTTTCCTCTAATCTTTTCCATTCAGCCACTCCAAGCTAGAGGTATCAGAGCCATCTGGCAGCCTCTTTTCACCAAAACCCAAAAGCATGTGGTGTGCAACTACCATATAATATGTTTTATGTTAAACATGATTGCCTCCAAAGAACTCTTGAACTACCCTTTGGTTCATAACCAAGACCATTTCAACACTACTCTGTTGTTAAATAAATAGGATAACTGAAGGTTTTAATTGCCCCATCCTGGGGAGTGGAGGTGATGTTTGTATGAAAGGGTCCACTTGGGGGTTCATTCTGATTAGCTGGTGCAACACTTTCTTCCTCTTTGAAAGGGAAGAAGCTGTGACATTTGCCCTCCAGACCCTGCTTAATGGATCTTCTCAATATAATAACTTTTCCTCCCATGAAGAATAATGAACTCCAGAGTCTTTGCTCCTTCCGTGCTGGGTGAGACATTTGGAGCATACTCTTAGCTGCTCACTTGCTGTGTTAGTAACAGCTCTTTAAAGGTAGCTGGTTTGATGTGAGATACACAGAAGATTATTTAGTATTGACTAAAGTAAGATAAAGGTGTAACTTGCTTAATGTCTGTTCTCTTACTGGGAGTTGTTCTTTGTTTGTGAAAGCGTGAACTCAGTTGTGGTGTGTCTGATTATTTGAACTTCTGCAGTTACATGATTTAAGGGCAAACTGTGCTTTTAAATACCGTTTGATTGACCCTTTAAAACTCAAAATAATTTCACATATGTAGGGTTCCATTATCCTCTTCCACCGTATAAACAAATTCTTCTGTCTAAGCAGTGAGTGCCTAGGACTCTACTACCAGTAATTTCTCTTTTCTCGTAGCAAGTGGAGTAGAGACTCTGGTTAAAAGGCACTGCTGGGCTAAACCACAAGCCTTTACGCTACTCCCTTTGCAGGTTAAATTCCTTGTTATCTCTCTGAATCTAATTGAGGAGAAAACCATTAAGCAGTGTTTGTGCTGCTAATTAGGCTTACCTTATTTTCTAGTACTAGGACTTTGAAAATCACTTGCCAGTTTAAGGCTTTTAACATAGGGGAATTTGCAGCTATGTGTAAAAATAATAAATAAATGATGGATGGATGTAGAGCTGCCTTTCCCAGGGCAGCATGTCATTGCAGCTCCCAAGCGCTAGGTCGTGCTAGTGTATGTCAAACTTTCTGGGTAGAAAAAAATTCCTTTTTCCTAGAAGAGAGAAAAAATAATAATTGCTAATGTGTAAAAACAGCTTATATTTTTCAGTTTCAGACAGCTGCTTTGCTAAATGGAGCAATTTTAAAGCCATCTAAACTTTTATTCCATTTCACTGATATGGTCGAACTATGACAAATTTTTTTTTCCTAGTCATTAGTATTTCAGTAAAATTGAATCCATGGAAGAGAGGATTTTTTTTTTTAATGAAAAGGCTCTGAACTGACATCACAGGGGATTTTTTTATTACCTTGTTGAGGCCTCAAGCTTTGGCTAAAGCTTCAGTACGATGAGCCATGTTGTACTTGGAAATACAGTGTGCTGCTAGTGGCTGATTTTTTCCAGCTTTAGCTCTCTGGAATGGCTTAATATTTTGCAAGCTAGTGCATCCCATGAAAAGATCATTTATTAAGCTGATGCTCTGTAATTGTGGTTATATATAAGTTGGATCTCCTTGTATTTCTTCCTGTTACTATGTTAGATCTAGTTTAGGAATAATCACATTTTCAATCACGGCACAGTATTTAAATTTTAAAATATGGATATAAACATTGCCTTTAAGTCAACATGCTCAAGGAAGTATTGATTTGAAAATCAATAGTATTTTTAGAAATATTTTCCCTTTTTACTGCCAAAAACTACAACAAAGGTAAACCTCTACCATAACAAAGACTCAATGACTTTGTTGGTGAGTTTTGTCTCCTCCCAAGCTTTAAAATTGTATATGCTACTGTATATGTACAGCCAAAAGAGGCTGGTATTACTATAGCAGCCCTATTTTAATACTGTCTTGAAAAAGACCACTCTCGTTTCCCACTCAATCAAAGGTTTTGAAATTAATCCTTTGGTATAGAGCAGCATTCCCACAGCTTTTTGGATTCATGTACCATTATTAGAACTAATTCTGGACAGCTCTACTTACACTGGACTTCAGAGGAAACCCGTGCTACGAATACTGCCCAGTACGTTCCCTCAGACCACCTTAGACCATTTCTGCCAGGTCCTGTTTCAGACAAAGTTTTATATAGATTCTGTTGTTCGACTCAAGATCCTAGAATTTCATTCTTAAGTATTTTTAGCTAGTAATAAAAGTGTTGTATATGCCATTGTTGTTTTAGAATTTTCCCAGCAGCTAAAAAGCATGCGTGCTGAGGATAAATCTGCCTCTAGGCAGTCACAAATATTTCAGTTTTTTTTCTTAGCACATGCAGATGCACTACAGCAATTCTCTCTACCCAAATACTCAGTGATACTGCACGCAAGAAGCAGTTTTTGTCTTCTAGGAGAATGTTTTTGTGACCTTGAACATGGAGAAGTTCCCCAACATCCCCACCTCTTAAAATATACACTCTTCCCTCAAATCACAACCTCAGATTGATTTTCTTCTCCCAAAACTGCGGGTGTTTTTGCTGCCCACAAGCTGAGCATTGTGTGTCTCAAAGGCAGCTCTGCCTCTGTCCTCCCTCAGCTGGAAACGCAGAGCTTGGCACTAACTGTGTCCCAGCCGCTTCGGATGTGGTCCGGAGTGGGGAAGCTCTGCTCAGCCAAGCAGCAGTGATGGCCTTTGTGGGAGCCTGTAAACTCTGCGTACAGGTAATTAACTCTGATTAGTGTCATCTTGCTTTTTTTTAATTACTTTCCTTTGTGGGGGTGAGAAAACGGCCTTCTGCAGCCACTCATGTTATTCTTGTATTTATTCATCTCTAGAACCAATAGCTTTTGTGTTTCAATCAGTGTTACTAAAATGCAGTCAGTCCAAAAAATGAGTGAAAAAAAAAAAAACAAATAGCAAATGAGGCACCTTTTGAGGTCAGTTATCCTGAAAACATTCTTCATCTTCCGCTCAGATAACTAGCATAGTTATCCTGTCCCTGTAGTGAGCAGGAATGTATGAATGATGTGGAAGGATTTAAGATGGAATCATTTGAATAGGAGAAAGTTCCTTACATTTTTTAGATGTAATGAAGCATGAACAAAGTCCAGACTTATCATGTCTGTGTCCCTATGAAATAGTGCAGTCAGCACTGGTGCGGATAGAAACCAGTTCAGGCTTGCAGGATTCGCCTTCTCTGAAGCTTATTTCCAATGGACTTGTGAGTATTTGGGCTCTGATTTCTGCACGTGATAGCAGGAAATTCTAGGAGCAGAAAGACTGATTCTAGCAGTGAAGCTTTAATATCAACGTGAGCAAAAGTCAATGGAGGAGGCGCAGCGCGTGTTCCCTGCAGAGATAGGCTGTCACTGCCAGTGCTGGGCTGAGGATTCCAGTTTTCTGTTGGAAAAATGAACTTCCAAGCTGCTTGGTGAGTGTTTGCTTCAAAGGGATGCCAGAAGAACCCTTCTGGTTGCTCCATTCATTTGGAGCAGGAAAGGTCAGAAACTGTAACTGGGGAGAAGAGTCTGGTCCAAAGCATCAAAAGGGTCCCCTGGGCTGGTCTCAGATCACATCTTGGTTCAGGCAAGGGGAGAGCTGCTGCCATTTACCTCCCCACTAAGCAGATGTTCTGCCTTGCATGCATGCATGCTTGGTATTTCTTAAATAATCTTGGCAGCTGCATGTTTGCTAAACAAAAGATAAAAGGTGAAATATTACTGTCACTTGTAGAAGGAAAAGCACTTAGCAATGCTGGTATCTAGCGTACCTGTACCGGGATCAACATTTGTTCACGTGACTTCATTTGCCTTCAGTTATCCCTTTGTCACCTTGAAATATTAGGCCAAAATACATTTTCGAGGTGATCCTTAAATTGATCAGCAGGTGATTTTCTGGGTCCAGCTTTGCAGATGACATTTACTGAATAGTTGGTCGTTTCTCTGTTACTTGATATTCAAGCTCTCTATATGTAATTCAATTGCTTTGCTTAAGTCATAAATACATAATGTTAACATGTCGAAAGGTTGCTATTTTTTCAGTGTGAATTAGTGTTTACAATTTCTCGCACTCTGCAACCCTCCTTGGACATCTTCAGCTGACAGAAGTCATTTATGTGGCTTTGGCATCCTGCTGCTAATTCATTTTTGATGTTTTGTAGTCATTTTTTTTTCCAGTAGGGAGCTTTGCACATCAAAAACTGGCATGACATTTTTCAGATAACACATTTTAATGACCTGCTTGCAAATTCTCTCTCATTCCGAATATTCTGACTGCTACTGCCTTTGCAGAAATAATGTTCCTGAGATCAGTTTGTCCTGACTCTAAAACTTCTACATACTCCCTAATAATTTATAATGATGTTAATGGCTTATAAAGCAGCATGTCTCTGAGGTCTTTTCTACTTTGTCCTGTAATTCTTTTCTTCAGGAAAGATGAACAGTTTTGCTAATTGATTATTTTTGCCAAGATGTATAATTGTCTTTATTTCTGTTGTAGACAACTCTACCAATAAATTCTCCTTAATAAACAAGTTGGACCTTTTCTGTTCTAAACCAGCTCTGGATAAACTAGATTCCTGTTCTTGGCACAGGCACGATATGGCTTTGATTGTTTGATAATTTGGCTGTGAATTTTTGTGTAAGAGAATAAGTATTTTACAAGCAAATATCCTCGTAGCTCTGCTGGGAGAGCTGCAGACCTGATCTCTGTTGCAGGCGTCTGGAAACTGAGGCACAGACACGTTGTGCTTGGCCAGGGACCGTAAAGTAAATAAGATGGAAAGCCAGGATTAAAACTGCAGCCTCTGTGTCTCGGGCAAGTGCTGCAGGCGCCGAACCAGCCTGTTCCCTCGCTCTTGAGGAAAAAGCACTGAATCTGGCATACCTTTATTCAGATGAATTGGCCCAATGCTTTTGAGATGTTGTTGAATATGCTTTCCCCAGCTCTGGGAGGACTTCTGCTTTTATGTGTGGTGGTGATGTCTTTTGATACAACTTTACAAGCTTTGACTTTTCTTTTCTTTGATTCCTTGCATCTCCTGCTCTCAATTTTAGTTCTGGGCTGAAAGGATTTGTGTCTAGTCAATATTCAGGTTTTGGTTTCTGTCCCTTTCGTGGCTCATTACAGCAGCAGCTATAAATACTTCATCTTCCTGACAGCAGAGGCAGCCAACAGCAGTGGCCTCAGCTCGGTTTTAGATTCAGCAGTGCTCTTAGCAGTCTAGGTGCTGCTATAAGGATCAAGGTGCTAAATAAATAGCTATAAAGTGGCGAGAAAGCAGAGGCACATTCACTACTTCGCACCTCTCTGGCTCTCATCCTGTCTTCTCCCAAAGCGAAGCAAACAGTTATCTGAGTAATGAAGCTAATTCTGCGAACCAATTTAGTCATTGGTGTTAGAGAAAACTGAACCCCGTATTAAAATATTTGCTTTAGGACATGTATTTAGGCAGCTTTACCTTAAGGAGCCCTACTTTTAAGGGCAAATTCTGATGTTCAGGTAGCAGCATCTTCCCTCTTCTCCCACAAAAC
Organism: Crypturellus tataupa; assembly: GCA_034781795.1. Taxonomy (NCBI): domain Eukaryota; kingdom Metazoa; phylum Chordata; class Aves; order Tinamiformes; family Tinamidae; genus Crypturellus; species Crypturellus tataupa. The sequence goes on along the minus strand of JAWLRI010000482.1, from coordinate 1,377,814 downwards.
TCCCCTTACAGGTGCATGTGGGATGAGTACAGCATCTGCTGCAGTTGTTGGTGTTCATCCATGTACCAGACATCACTTCACTGCAGCCTTCTCCTGAAACCTGAGAAAAACTATCTGCTGTGGTTCTGCAGAAGTAGGAAAGAAAATTAAAAGGGTAGGATGGTGCCCAAAATGTTGGCATTTGCTTCAAGCAGATGTGTTGCGCAGTTTTGTGGTTGGTAATAAGGAAGGCTTATTTTTCTGTATTTTCAAGTCCTAATTCCTTCAGCAGTTCTATAATTTTGAAATGCAGAGGGTAAAGGATAGATCAAATTTAAGTAAATACAAATTCGGAAAGACTTTGAATTATAGAAAGCTTTATGTGTTGGTATATGGGAGGATTTCTTGGAGTTTTCCTAGTGCCAATTATTTTTTATTTCACTAATGCCACATTTAATTGTAAGCTTATGTTCTAGAGTTGCAAATCCGGATTGGAATCATCTTCCATCAATTTACAGAAATGGCAGCGAAGTGACTCAGGGGCCGGGTGGACCAACTGACTTTTTTTTTCCTTTTTTAGGATTTTGTTTTGTTGCTAGCGGGCCAGGTCTGCAAACACCGAGCTGTGTGTCATGGCCGTGGAGCCTGTTTCTGTCCTTAAGGGCTCTGAATACACCCTCAAAACCTTCCCATATAACTATCATATTGTATCAGCAGAGCAGCTCTTTGAACCCCAGCATCTCTCGTGCTCTGATTTGCATCGCTCCCGTGGAATCGTGGCCCTTGTAGGTGAAAAGGGGCCTGTTAGATCATCCTGCCTTTGGTAACGCTGGATTTTTCCTTCAGGAAACAGCCAGGAAAATCTTTTGCCGCTGCTGCTCATTCTGCGTGTTCAGGGGATAAATGAAGGGCCTTATTCCCAGCCCAGCTGCCTGCAGAAGTATTAAATTTGCTGCCCCTTGACACACGTGCACACGTGTGGGTGTGCAGCCAGGCAGTGCACCACTTGCCATAGGCTCCCTGGAGGATGGTAAATATTCCCTGAGCTCAGGCGTGTGGATTCGGGGGGTCTGGGGCACTCGGAGCCTTGGGAGCTGTTGTCTGGCACTAGGTTTCAAAGGCAGCCGGTGTCGGAGGCCGACAGCAGCAGAGATGGTATCTCCAAAGCACCTCGACCAGATGGACGATGACCTGTTAGCACCATGCTGTTAATTACAGCATCTGTTTTCTCCTAAAAGCTGCAAAGTTTTTCATTTGAAGCCCCCCGCAGGTCCAAGGATTTGGGGAGAAACTATGCAGAATCGATTTAAACATCCCTTAACGATGTCCTCTGAGTAGCACTCAATTCTGAGTTTAGTTCGCCACGGTTGTAGGTCGCTGCTGTATGACAAGCTGCAAGACAGTGTGTGTGACCTGGCAGGTTTCGTTTTAGTTCTGTGCACGATAATGAAATACTGCTCAAACACAGATGTCTGCTAGGAGAAGCATCAATCAAATGTAACCACTAAGGACTTTTTTCCCCAAAATGTGTTTAACTTCCTTTATACACTGTAGTACATACTAAGTGTCTGTTTTGCAGGGAGAATCTTCAATGACTATATTTAATGCATTGTAGCTGTATGCTTTTATTAAAAAGTGCTTTTTTTTTAATGTTTCATATGCCCTTTTAAACGTTTCTTACATCTCTAGCAGCCCCATTCTAGTGTGTTTTTCTCCACTAAAACACAAAGACCAGCTCAGTTCATTAGCTGTGCTGCTATTATGTGATCAGTGTTAATGTTTTGAGCTTCTGAGATTAATGAAATACATATTATTGGCCTATGAAGCTGTTTGGGACCTTACTGTTAGTGTGGTTTGTATTTCAATAGGGGTGAAAATTAATCATTTTTGACTGCAGAACTATTGCTCAAATGTTCTGGTTTGAATTTCATATAAATGCTTATTGGAGGACATTTTCCTGCCCCGAAAGGAGAGAGATGTTTAAGTTTTGTGATTATTTTTTTTTCCTCTTGTACCTCTATTTTAAATATCTATTTTAAAGGGAAGATATACGAGATAGCTTCATTTTGGAGGAAAAAGTAGAGCTATTAGCTGCTAGGCTACAGTGAATCCAGAAAAACAGCATAATTGTGGTTCTGATTTTATTAGGAGCTTTAACACTGGCTTCCTTCGTGCTGTCTCTCTGAATCTTAAGATGTTTTTGTGCTGAAATATCAATATCAGACTAATTTTGCTGACTTCCCCCCACCCTTGCAGGCAGAAGTGAATGGAAATTGAACTATAAAATACAGATGCAGCACAGTTTGTACCCAAAATCAAAGCAGTTGATACTGGGAAGTGCAAGGCACAGACCTGCAGCCTGGATGCCCAGAACCACTTTCTGCCTTTGAGTGTGGGCAGATGGTGAGAAGTGTTTGAGTTACTGCAGCATAAGGAAATGCTCCTTGCCAGGCAGCCTGCAGCGAGTGATTGCACCTTTACCACTCAGGAGCAACTGGAGTAGGTTTTTTTCACAGTTTCTTTCTCATTTTTTACCTTGCTGGTCACACAACTGTATGGTGGGACTATGCAGTTAACTAAGTCACAGATAACCCAGGAAAAGCACATGCTTAAACCCTGTGGTTTGCAGTCAGTTTCTGTGGCTGAGTATTTTCCAGCTAATTTTTAATTTCTTTGGTTTGGTAACTATTACTGAGGCTGCTTCCATAGCCCAAGACTCTGTGACCCTTAACAGCTCTTCAGCATTTCTATACCTCCGTTAAAAGAATAACTGTGCAGGTTAAATAGTGCTTGTGCAGTAATGAATTAAAGAGCATCTGCTCTGCCACCTTAGGCAATAGATGGCAATAGCAGTGTATCCAGACAGACCCACAATATATTCAGAATACCCAAATTATCACAGCAATTAAAGTATGAGACCACACCACAAAGCCAGGCAAAATTATTCTTGGCAGAAGCTTTTTAGCCGTAAGTTATCTGGAATGTACTTACATCTCATGACTCCTTTTCTTTTTTTCTTTTTTTTTTTTTTTGGTGGATCCTCCAATTACATAGTAATTCAGTGTATTTTATGTTTTTTTTTTTTTTTTAATCAGGGCAGAAAAACTGCAGTTGCTCAACCACAGGCCTGTAACAGCAGTTGAAATACAGCTGGTAAGTAACACTGCTCCTAACTACTCAAAGCTCTTAAATAAAAGCAGCTTTAACCTTGAAAATTGATTGAACAATGGCTTTTTCGTGGTCAGTGATTGAATATCTCATTTTATACACGTATTTACATTTTGTTCTGCTCTGAGACCTCCCTTAGAGACTCGCTTGTCTTTCTCAGACATATTCTCCACCCTTATGTTTGCTTCAATGTTGTGTAATGAAAACTCCTAACAAAATTACTAAAAGGTTAATTACAGTATTGTGGGTAGAGAATATATTTACCTAAGACTCTTTGCTGCTGCTCTGTAACCAACTACTTCACTTATTGGCAACTGCCAAGGTGTTTTTTTTATGCGTTTAACATTATAGTAAACCCAAACACATTGAAAAAGAATGAATAATGGTTGATACTGTGTTTTGAGCAGTTATGTAGAATAAGAAATAAATATAAACAGGCTTTCTGATAGAAAGTAGCAATTGTCAATCTGTTAAGCATAATTTGGATGTAAAGAGAGATTGTTGCTAAATAGAAGTGTGTGGATCATATATTCTCTGAAGCATCTCTGTAGGAATACAAAGTCTTGCAGTAATAAAGAGATTATTATAATACGGATGTTCCTCTAATAAAGGTCTCTTACATTAAGAACATCTGTTTGTAATCTTATCCTGAAACCAAACTGCGTAATAACAGGATCATATTTGCTGCAAGAAGAGGAAGGATTAAAGAGGTACTAGTGGGACTGTTTTTCTTTTGTAGCCGTGGAGTAGCCTTTCTGGTGCTGAAAGCATCTCATACAAGAATGCTTCCAGTCAAGGAATTAATTTTGTATTCTGTGTCTGAAGAGATCACTGTCAGTCTTGTCATCGACTCAACCAAGAGCATTAAGGCTTCATCAGTTTTGCGTGGGAAATTATTCATGAATGATGATGTAGAGCCTTTCTCATACCTTTGTCAGCTTCATCTGTTAGACACATATTCATTATGTCCCGGTTCAGACCATATGCTGTCTCTTTTTTATTCATTTTCCTTGAATTGCATTAATATTTTCACTTCTTCGAGGTGACTTTTTGTCTGCTTTTGCCTCCTCCCATTAGTTCATTATTATCTTACCTATAGCCAGGGAAGGATTGGGGATACAGTTATTTCTGTTGTTACACTGAGGGACCCCTGTAACTTCAGTGCAAATTTCTCTAAAATAGGTATTCCGTAAATTAGGTGGAATGGATTATTAACACTGTTAAATTAAAGCTCCTCAAATTGTAGTACGTAACTCTTTCATCAAAGGACATCAAAGTCTTTTGAGAGTAATATCTGGTAGGAAATTGCAGGCTGTTTTCCTTGGTGAAATAGAGAGAATAGGAACCATAGCGAGCAAATGATTTAGCTTTTGGATTGTTGTCGTGAATCACTTTGGTTTTTCATGAGGAAAAATGGGAGAGAGATTGCAGCCGTGCAGCATCTTCGAACATAGACAACTTCCATCTTCTCAGAGCATCTGCATATAAAATAATGCAAAGCCATGGAGGCTATAGGATTTTTTAACTTTGATGTCAGCAGGGAGAAGATTGTCCATAAATAGATTTCATGGAGACAAGTCTATTTACTGCAGTAGATGTATGAGAGACAACATACAGAGAAGTGAGCACTAGGTGTAAAATTGTCTTGATTCTCTTATCATGGGACTCCCCCCTGCCGCTGAAAAGCTTTGAGTCATTCTGGAATTGAAGACAGAAATAACTGCTATTGAACATTTCTGCCCATTTCATAAAATGCAGGCAAATCAGTCATATCAGTCAGTTTTAAGACTCCAGACAAGTCACGTATCTGTGACTTTCTTCACCGCATACTTTGATGCTTCAAACTTTTATTCAGTGCTGCCTGTACAAGGAGTGGAATACAGTTTACCCTGATACATTTTTCATATCAATGGATATATTTACTACTGCTTGTCACTTTTTGCTTTCCTGGCTTTCTGTTGTTTATTGTCCCTCTATAAAAGTCAGTTCCTTTGTATGCAAAGAATAAATCAATTTAGATAATATTTAAACTAAAAAGTGAATTTATATTTTGATCTCACATTCTTTCATAAGTATTTATGCATAGATTGTTGTATTTTTTCATCTTTGTTCTTTCCAGACTATGGGCTAGGTTTTATTTTCTAACAACAACAGCAACAAAATCAGCATGAAATTCTAATTTATATCCCACTGGGCAAAACACTGTACACATTACAGCTATCTTGACCTCCTGTTTTAATCTTTAACATATGTTGTCCCTGGCTCAGTGATTCACAAAAGAGAAGAAAGAGAGTGATGTTGATCTAACCATGATACTGGTCCAGCTTTATTTAATGCTGAATAATGATGGATTGGAAAATTAAGCGGCTTCTCTTCTAATGAACAAATTGCTCCACATTCTTCCCTCTCAGTGGAAAAGTAGATTTTAATTCCGTGCTTTTTAAAACCAGATTTTCATCTCAGACAGCTTTGTACCTCGGGATATGTGTTCTGCATAACCTGACTGGCAGATTGTCTTTTATGGTTGAATAGAAAATAATTTAATGTATCCTTCTGGAAAATGGAAGATGTTAGAAGATTTAAATATTTTATTTTCTCAACAACATATTTTGCTTTCCACTTCGCATACTTGGTTAATTATCTCTGAGTGGCATTAATCCTTTCATTCAGTCTTTTACTTCATTTCTGCTTTATGTTGTTTCTTCTATTAGTGTGCTGCTGCTGAATAACTTTGAAGTACTGCTTGAGAAGGCAATAGCAGCAATCTTCTCACAGAACATGTACCTCCTACACTGGAATTAGATTATGTGCTCGATAGCTTTTGAAGTGATCAGAATCCCATTTTCTATTTTATTATAGTTTATAGATTTTTAACAGAATCCTTAGCTTATTGTTCAAAGGAACAATAGCTTTTAACCCACAGATTGTTCTGTTCAGTGGCACTGAGCTTTGTTACTCTTCAAATATTCCATATACTCGAGACAGTTTTTCAGTTCTTTTCAGAATTTTTTAAGCTCTTCAGTGCTGATTTATTCATTCTCCAACATTTGTGGTATATTGTTTCTTTTCTAATTGAAATAAATACTAGTCTGAAAGCTTAAAAGAAGCCCAGAGAGGATGATGAAATCTCTTGTACTTTGCTTTTATTTGGGTAAGTAGAAATGCTAAGGTGTGATTATAAGACGTGACAGTGTATTCCTAAAGAACTTGCTCTTGTTACACTGTGTAAAGAAAAATCTAGACTGTGGGTATGTCTGTGTACACATTGTGCATTTATATGTATATATACTACTGTGAACATGCATGGATTTGCATGTTCATCTTATAGTAAAACCACCGTGTTGAACTTCAGCTGAAATCACGTTGATGGTCAGGTTACCTGCTCTTCTTACATCATCACCCTTCTCATCTGTCTCCTTGATAAATGGAGCCTTTAAAAGCTTCTACAGGTAACTGTGCTACGAGAATTTCTCAGCAAGGCTTTGATGCAACTACCACATAATGTAATTTTAATACTACATCTGATTTGGTAATTATTGTTATTTTCTGCCTCTGAGAATTTCATACATAGTGTTTAATTAGAAAAGCTACTACAGCTAGAATGCACAGCTGGGAAAGGCTGCATGGTAATAAAGTATTCCACATACACATTTGTTTAATAAATACAGCTCAGTTCCCAGCAGCAGCCGCATTACTGAGCAAGGGATCTGCCAGTATTTAATGCCGCAGCTGACGAGCAATTCATCTTTTCATCCTCTTCTAAGAGGATTCAAGGGATGGATGGTGGGTGAGTATTTTATTTTGCTACGTTAGAAAATCCATCCATCGATTTAACTGGAAATAAAGAACAGAATTGGCAGGCCATAAGAAATGCCATGCTGGGCTGTGATAAAGGTCGGTCTCTTCCAATATCCTCTCTGTGATACTGACCCCAATGATGGGTACTTAGGGGAGGAGAGTGGATGGGTGGTTATCCTCTTTGCATTAGTTTAGTAAATGCTTTCTTAATGTTAAGCACTCAGCTTACAGTCCGGTGAAGCTAGTTGAACCTCTTATGGACTTGAAATTGAGCAGATTCTTAAATTATAGCCAGCAGTTCTAGGTACAGAGTAATCTTTGTATCTTCTAAATAGAGACAGCAGGACTCTCCAAGGAGAGCAGGACAGTGGCTTCAGCTGTTCCACAGTTCTGAAAACTTACCAACTTTTATCAATGTATCTAATATAAATATTAAGAAACTTAACACTAAGTACCTAGGCTTGAAAAGTATATACTAACTGCAGCAGAAACGCGCCCTTAACTCTTAACAATTTCCTGCAAATTAAATTGCAAAATAAAGTTTTGCTGCCATCTTGTTTTGATTCCTTCTTTGGCTTTCCTATAGGTGGTATTATTTATATTTATTATATATATTATACTTAGAGCATTAGGTATGGAGAACTGAAATGTGAAAATTGCCTATTCTATGAATATATTACAATGAATGTTTAATAAGTGTTAATGGTTTGTGTGAAAGAGAAGCTGTTGTTGAGGCCTAGCTTGACAATAAATTAATCTTAACTACATAGCTGCATTTTATAGCAAATTTATCAATAAAAAAAGACATGTTACCTGCTACAAAAAAGTTTTGTAGTTATTTGGGGGTAATACAAACTTGAATGCTGAAAATCAGGACCTTGGAAGTATTAGAACAGGAAGCATCAACAACATGGCTTGTGCCTTTTTGTGTATACATTTCAAGAACATCCTTGTTCTCAGCCTTGAGAAAAGGATGTGCTTGTC
>JAWLRI010000482.1:1335198-1361265 GCA_034781795.1 Crypturellus tataupa | reverse complement strand
GCTCAGGTGAGGAGCCGGCGCGCGCCGCTCGCCTGGAGCGCCCGGCGGCCGAACGGCCGTTGGCGACCGTTAACCGCCGTCCCCCACCCGCGGGGAACGGCCGCAGGCGGCGGCGGAGGAGCGCGGGCCAGGCGGGACGGAGCAGCCCGGGCGCTGCCTCCCGCTGGCCGCGCCGCCGCGCTCGTACCTGTTACTGCGGCTCGGAGAGCAGGTTTCGCGCTTCTTTCCTCTTCTTTGGTGCTAAGTTCACGGCTGTCGAGTAGTCCGGAGCGGTTTCACCCCTTCGGCGCCCTCCGGAGTGCCGGGGCATCGCGCAGCGGCGCCGGGAGCTCCGTTGTCGCTCGTGGGTTGTTGCTGCTGGCGGCTGTTGGGCTCTGTTGTTCGTGTTTAAAGGGAAAACAGTCTGTGAACTCCAAAAACTCCATTTATTTAATTGCTCGCCAGGAGCAGTTTGTGGTTTTTCTTTTTTTTTTTTTTTTTTTGTATTGCTTATTGCTTAACCAGCCTTGTGTGTTCTTGCATCACTAGGACCATGCTGGCTTTTTTTATTTTTTTTTTTTTCCCTTTTTGAGTACTCAACATGCAAATCCTGATAGTTTGCTGCATGCTCCATGTGTACTTGGGAGCTCTGCTCTGAAGCAGAGCGTCTCTCTCCGTTTGCCTCTCTGTCAACTGCCCGAAGAGGTTTAAAACACTGAAAATCCTCTCGCTGCTTCACTTTTAGTGCCTCGGTGGCATCACTAGCTGGTTCGGATGTGTTCAGCTTTCCTCTGCCTTGTTAGGAGACCTTGTAAGTGCTGGTAGATCCAGAGAGGCACGAATGCTTCTGGATTTCTCCAATTTCTTTGCTTGTTTTCAATATAACTAGTGCGATGGAGGTCTGTGAAGAAAGCTGAGGGATGTGGGTTGTTTTTTCTGGGGAAGATTTTCTGTTTGTTTGCTTGATAGCTGGTAAAAGAAAGGTAGGTGCATATGAATGGGCATTTGGAAATTGTGTAATTACTGCATGTTTGTGTTCAGTGTTCTCCAGTCTGGAAACTTCTGATCCAGCAGCATGCTCTGGCTGTGAAGGTTAATATGATCCTTATTTTTTTTTCTTTTTTTTTTTTTACCTAAAAGAACCCCTCTTTTTAAAAGTAAGTGCTGCTGCAAGGGGATATGTGAATGACATTACAGAATCACAAAGAATCCCAGAATGGTTGAGGTTGAAGGGGCCTCTAGAGATCATCCAGTCCAACTCCCCTGCTCCAGCAGGGACACCCGGAGCACGTGGCACAGGTGGCATCCGGGGGGTGTCCCTCCAGGGAAGGAGGCTCCATTCCTTAATAACAGTTTTCCCCAGCTGTATCATTCCTGTTGCCACCCTGTTCTGCAGGAATGTGGGTTTCCCTTGATCTACTTGGCTATTTCTGCATCCCAAATATTTCCCCCAGGTGCCTTGCTGCTTGTATCTCTGTGGAGGTGAAGAACAACTATTTTGTGGTCTCCTCCTCCTACCTTGAACTGATTTGTGCGCATCCCCTGCCTGGGTAGGGGAAAATTTAGAGAAAACAGCTTGCTGGTCTTGCCAGGGTGATTTGAAACATTGAAGATGGACTTAGGACTCAAGACTTGCCATTTTAATTCCAGCTTTGCGGGGGCTTTTGCTTGGAATTTGTTTGTTTGTGCTATGCTCTGACACCCCTCTGGTTCTGTTTTGTTAATGTTGTCTGCCCTGAAGGGAAATTAAGAAGATTGCATGAACACTACTTAAAAAGACTGTTTTTAGTGATCTCTATATGAGCCTATAACAAAAAGTTTGCATTGCTTCTGTAAGTGGTATCCTGGAATGCTTGGGTTGTGTTTCTCAGTGTTTTGCTATACCATTATCATGTAACTGTCAGCTTCCCTATGCAATCTTCCATGCGGTGAACAAATGGCAATGACCAAAAACAAACCATCTCCTTCAAGGATGGATTTATATGGAATTCTTGCAAAACCTTTTCTTAACTTCAATTCAGAAATACAGCAAGGCTGCCACTGCACGCTGTTAGGTCAGCTTAATACAGGACTTTCTGTTAAGAACTCTTTTATTGTGTCTCCTGTGCTTTTCAAGACGCGTTATTTCAAAGAGGATTCTTGACAATCTGACGTTTTGACCATGTGTGTCACGTGCGAACGCAGCTCTGTTGTGTGTCTGTGCACAGGGTGCACGGAGGAAATCCCCGTGTGTGAGACCCTCCAAAATCCCCCCAAATCCCCCCTATTGTGTGAGCAGTGTCTGGCTGCACACAGTGCTCCTGCAGCTGAAGAACCTGCCTCTTTCTTTTCTTGCTACCGCAGGGGAAGCTTTCCTGGGTAGGTTTCCTCTTTGTTTGAGCAAAATAAAGTGGCTTTTAAAGACTGTGACAAAGGTCCCTCTGTGCAAGGAAGCGCTTAGGCTCAGGCAGGTGGGTGCATCAGAAAGGCAGATCTGCTGCATCTCTCTCGCTGCCCTTGCTTACCTTGCTGCCAAGAGATCCAACATGCAGTATCACTGAGCTGAAGGGAAGGAGTTATAAAACTAGCAACATCTGTCTCTCTGCTTCTGGCAGCAGAAGCATTGTGGTATTGTTGGGAGTTAAAGCAAATCTGCACCCTGTTAGGATCTTCCTTTCCTTCTCTGGCACTTTGGATTTTTTGCTCTTAACCTGGCCAACGCAAAACTTGAGATGGATAATGTCAGTGTTACTGTCCTGCTGGTTTAGCTGTGGAAAAAGCGTCTTTGGTTGAAAATTAGTAGGTAGAGGATTATCTCACTTCCCAGGCTCCAAAGCAAAGTCTGAGCTCTCGGGCCTGTCAGGGTTGCTTGTTACTAAAGGGTAATGGATCTTTTTTCCCTAATGAAGAATGTTTGTTTTGTTTGCTTGGTGGTGGGTTATTTTTAAAACCCCCAAACTGTCGCAACACAAAATACAAATGAATAACTCGTCTCTTCACCAAGCAAAAAGTCTTCAGCACTTTTTCAAATGGACTTTAGCAACGTAGGTCTTGACCTATTGCGTGTGTGGGGAGAGAGAGAACCCAGTGTGCGCAGAATAAGGAAACAAAAGCGGCCGTTTTGCTTCGCTAGCATCCTTGGGTGGCTGACTCAGAGGCTTGATATGCTGGCAGTGATTCTCAGTTATATCCAATTCTGCTTAGCTGCACTTTCTTGGTTACTGAAATTTGTAGATCCTAACTTTGACTCTGCTTTGAGTTACACTTAATATTTTCTAGAAACTAGTTTCATCTCTCACTTGAAACTGTTGCTGCTCACAGCCTGATTTACAGAGTTGCCTTCAAATCCCAGCTTCTGTTTTTGTTGTTGTCTTTGCATTTAGCAGGAGTGGCAATTTGCTCCTCCCAGGTTGCAGTGGGTGAAAAAACTGCATTTCCAGAGCTCTACTTCAAGCCAACAAGGGATTGCAGACTATCTCGTTGTGACTTTAACTGTTGCCAACTCAGCTGCTGTTAACAGTAGGGTATTAGCGGATGGTCGTGGAGCTCCTGAGGTTGACGTTGATGCGATCCAGAACACTTCCTCCCACAGAGGATGGAGAAAGCGGCGTCTGCTTATTGCAAGCTGCTACAAGAGCCCTAACTTCCATGTGTCATGTTCAGTTATGTTTAAAGTCCTTTAAGACATATGGTGCAAAGAAGAGCTTGGAGCTCACAGAACTGCTTTGCCGAGAGAGGTGCTGTTTCTGTTGGCTCCTCTAACAACTTCCTGATGTGCAAAACTTTGGTCTTGCCACGCTGTACAGTAGCTGCACACTCCAGGTATTCCTTTTGGGGGGAAAAAAGCACTAGCACAGAAGCTTTTGAGCCAAATGGCTAATAACTCTTCATGATTTTTCCACCTTTGGCACTGCTGAACTTTACAAAGTTGCTGTGTCAGGCAAAAAGGTCTGTTGTTGGTGGGTTGGGGTTTTTGTCACGTGAATGTTTGCTTTTTGTACGCGAGTGCTCGACAGGCAATTTAGGAATCCACCTCGGAGATGGCAAAATCCTCCCTTGCCTTGGCCGTGGGAACTGTGCCGGGAGTGAGTCATGGCTCTGCCCTTCCCGGCCTGGGAGCTGTGTCTTTGGCCTTCAGTCAATGGTCTCTCCTGGATTCTGCTTGCTCCTCAGTTATCCAGACTTTTTTCTTACTGATATTTTATATACGTGACCAGAGCAAAACAATAAAACACAGTATTGACAACTTTTTTTATTTTTTTTCCTCCTCTTGATGATCAACTAACTAACTTTTGCACTTGGGGAGTGTTGATGGCTTCCAGGGATACTTCTGGAAGGTGGAGAAGGCTTTTTTTTTCCCTGAGGAAATTAGTTTTATGGAATTTAGTCAAAAACCGAACAGTGTTAGGGATTGTATAAAGTGCAAATATTTGCAGGTCTTGTGTGCTCTGCAGCAAAGGATAGTTTCTGTTGCATAACTTCTGCCTAAAGAATGTTGACTCTTAAGTAAATGTGGACCATTTCTAAAGCATTCTATATGCCGTTCTATAGAGCAATCTATGTGCTATTTTATACTGGTTTTATGAAGAGCAGTTTCTCTTTTCTAAGTGAAAGATGTGTAAAGGAAACCTGACAGAAGATAGATTTCCTTTTGATGCTGTGGACTTATATATATATGTATATATATATAATGCATATTTATATATATTTATATATTTTATATATATATATATATATATATATATATTTACTTCTTGCTTTTTATTTTCCCTGTTAGTTATTGTAAAGTTATAAGCCAGCCCTTCTAGGGAAGCCCTTCTACGCAGTAGAATGAGATTTGTTACTGAGGATAAAGTGCTTAGACGAGTGTTGTCCCCTCAGAGTGCAGCAGATCTCCTTGGCTGCTCCTGTGAAAAGCAAGGTGTTAATCCCTGGATTACGGCTTCAGTTTAATTTTGGTAGCAGAGACCAGAGGCCGTGCTTTGAGTGCAGGCTGCGACAACTGTTGGTTTGGGAGAAGCTTTGGCCGTGCGGAGGTGGCACGGCCCTTGCTTGTGCTCTAGCCCTTCACTGCGCTGCAAAAGAAATCAGCATTGCTCCAGCAGCTGCCTGCGTGAGGAATTCCCTTGCTCCTTCCTTGGGCTCCTGTATCCGGATGCTCCTGCAGGGAGGAGCTGGGGCACTAGCAGGAATTCCGCAACCCGTCAGTATCTGCAGCTGTCTGGTTGCCCAGACTGACTGAGCACTTCCCAGAACGGGCTGCGCGGCACCAGGTCTGGGCCAGCCACCAAGGCTGATGGCAAAATCCACAGGAGCGGCTGCCAGCGGCTGCTGGGCACCGCGGAGGCTGGGAATCCGGTAAGGTGGAAGCGTAGAGGATCTTGCAGGGAATCCCTGAGCTAATGAAAGGATTTGTATGGAAGAAAACGTTAAGTCGATAATGTTTTGGACAGGGGATAAGTAGGAATAAGGGAGTTCTTCATTTGGAGATGGAAAAGCTTTGAAGAAGCCAGTCGTTTGAAACATTGGCAGTATCTCAGTATCTGGAGCTCTTTACAGTTAAAAGCGTGTGATTCATATCTGTTCTGCAAGCTATTTCAGCCATGAAAAGCAAAACCTTACTGAAAATTGCAATTTGAGAGTTTTAATATCACTTGAATTTGGAGAGGAAGAATCATCTAATCTTTTTAAAAATCCAAAGCTGATGATCAACAGAATAAGAGTAGAAGAGCTATCTATACAGTAATTGTTAATGAATGAAAAATGTAGATATAATGTATAGATTGGTTTTGTGACCAAGAATTCAATATTGCTTAAGCTTCAAATTACAAAGTGAAATGAAATCCATATTATTGATATCAGCTGAAATAAATGGGCTCTCATATTTGCTTCATTATTTTTAACAATTATTTCAAATGGACTAAAGTAAGATGTTGCAGGACCAGAAGAAAGATTACACCATGACAAATCAGATTCAAAATATATTTTCAAATTAACTTTACACCATTGTATAAATAGGACATTACTAAAACAATAAACTTCACAGATGTTGGCTGCCATGAGGCTTTTTGAAGCATCATTTTCTTACTGTTATTATCTACTGAGTTGTGGTTTGCCATTTCGGTACTTTCTATGGAGTAACTGCATAATCAAATTGTTAACTTTAAAGTGCAACATTTGAACTTGGAGGAGGAAGCCCTGCTGTGATACCAGCCAAAACGCACATTCTTCTAGATGTAGAATTGACTAAAAGAACCTACCAGCTTTTCAGCACCACTTAAAAGGAATCAAAACCTTCTTGTCTGAAAGTAGAACACAGTATGTACCTTATACTGGGAATGCCTTATTGTATGACTTTAATTTTATGCAAGGTTTTGGTTTTCCCTGGTGTCCTGATTTGAGAGCAGGATTTTTTTCTTGTTTTGTAATTTATTCCAACTTGTTTTTAGTATGTCAGCTAATATTTCTCAAGAGGTTCAGAACACTGCTTAGGATGTGCTTTTTTAACTAGTGGAATAATCAGTATTTTGATTACTCTCACATAGTCTTTTTAGAAAAAGAAATATGCAAAAAAGGAAATTGGGATCAAATTCCTTAATTTTGTTTTGCATATCTGCTTAGGATTTTCTGGATATTGAGTAGACGAGAACTTCTAAGTTAGCACAGGTTGATTGTTCTTTGCCACTATTTAAATTTAAATTAAGGTTTACCTTAGTTTTAATCATAGTTGGCTTTAATTCTGGATGGTGTTTGTAGTTTTTAATGACTAAACATTGCTTTAACCAAAGTTTACCTTGAGGTAAAATCTGAAGTTTTCTTACTGCAAATGGTTTTTCTTCACTGCGTAAAGGCCTTACCCAAACACCAAGAACCATTTTTCTTCTTTGCTTTTGTCTTTGGAAGCTGTGAAACCTCACTTAAAAAGAAAGAGGGTCTCCTTTTTTCAGTTTGTAGAGTCTTGTATAAATGACATATTTGCTAGATCAAAAAAAAAAGATATTTGCTATCTCTGGAATTATTTCAGTGATGTTGTTATAATGTACCTGAGAACTTTAAATAGCAATGATAATTGCAAGTCTTGTTGTGTATTGCACAGCTCCTCCTGCAGGTAAACCAAAGAACTTCTTATTATGGGAGATTTGTGTTTAGACATTGCATTTAGTAGTCATAGTTAGATTAATCTGATTAATCTAACTGCTTAATCATAGTAATTGCCAACAAACTTTTAAACTTCTTTTTCTTTTCCTCAGCAGACCTTGATATATTTTGGATTAGCACCCCATGGCATGTGAACTAGAAGATAACCTGAAGTAAAAGGTCTCTTCTTTCGAAGCGACAGCCCCTACCAAAATGGTTGGAAAACTGAAGCAGAACTTGCTCTTGGCATGTCTAGTGATCAGCTCCGTGACGGTGTTCTACCTGGGCCAGCACGCCATGGAGTGTCACCACCGGATAGAGGAGCGGAGCCAGCCTCTGCAAGTGGAAAGTGTGAGAAGCACAGCCAGAACTGGGTCTAGTGGAGGTGCAAATAAAACTTTTGCTTACAACAAAGACATGCCTTTAATATTTATTGGAGGAGTACCTCGCAGTGGCACTACTTTAATGCGTGCCATGCTCGACGCGCATCCGGATATTCGATGTGGAGAGGAGACAAGGGTGATCCCACGCATTCTGGCGGTTAAGCAGATGTGGGCTAGATCAAGCAAAGAGAAAATCCGACTGGATGAAGCTGGAGTCACGGATGAGGTTCTGGACTCGGCCATGCAAGCGTTTTTGTTGGAAATCATTGTGAAACACGGGGAACCTGCGCCGTATTTGTGTAACAAAGATCCTTTTGCGCTAAAATCCTTAACTTACCTTGCCAGAATTTTCCCCAACGCCAAATTTCTTCTAATGGTGCGGGATGGTCGTGCGTCCGTACATTCCATGATATCCAGGAAGGTCACCATAGCCGGGTTTGACCTTAACAGCTACAGGGACTGCTTGATCAAGTGGAATCGTGCGATAGAGACGATGTATAACCAGTGCATGGAGGTTGGTTTTGAAAGGTGTATGCTGGTACATTATGAACAGCTTGTACTGCATCCTGAGAGATGGATGAGGACTCTCTTAAAGTTCCTCCGCATCCCATGGAACCAAGCAGTGCTGCACCATGAAGAAATGATTGGAAAAGCGGGGGGTGTTTCTCTTTCAAAGTGAGTATGAGGCTTCCTCTCTTATCTTGTGTTGTTCTAAAAGGTAATATAGTAAACTTTGCACCTGGGACAGTAATTGGAACTTTGTTTCAGTTTTAAGCACCTAAATATGCTGATTTTTTTTATGAAGACTATACAAAAAAAAAGAATGCAAATAGTTAGCTATAAACCAGTCTCAAGCTGTGCCCTCTAAATATTTGTCTCGGTAACAAATATTTAGGTAATGTATTAAACAATTTCTAATTAATGGTCAGTCTAATTTGACTTTGGACTTCTAATATCAACCTTTCTTCAGGTGCAGTTTTGCCTTTACTGGTGCTCCAAAATAAAGCTGTCCTATCTAATAGGGCGTTATTTGTTTTAGCAAGATCTCTTGTCTGCTTTGGGGAACTTAATGATTCTTGTTAGTGCAAGAATAACCCTCAAGTTATATTTGCCAAGAGAGTAATCTTCCAGGAAACTTGAGAAATGTGTTCCAGCAAAATAGAAAGCAGAATTGGCAAGCTTTTCTGTTAGTAATAGCCTCTTTAAAAGGATAAGCATTTCAAATAAAATAAATGTTGTTGTAGGCAAATCTCTTCGTAATGCTCTCTGTGCACCTGACCAACCTACTTTCAGAACCCCAGATTTAACTCTACTTACAAAAACCTAAACAAGTTTTGTGATAGAGAATGAAAAAAAAAAAAAAAAAAAAAAAAAAAGCTAGGTTATTCTCCAATTAAACCACTCGCTGTTTTGGTTTGTTTGCTGGATTTCTGAGATAAGAGAGTTCGCTTGTTTCACAATGGGGGAATAGGTAAATGTTTCAATGGCTTTTCCTTATTTACTATGACAAATGCATCTGCCAGAGTGTTTAAGTTTCTAAAATAATTATTTAAAAGCCGTGTCCTAACAGGCAAGGCATGCCCAGTTAAGTTTGTTTCTATGTTCTGAATGTCATTTGGTGGCCAAGTGCTCTGGAAGAACAGAGGCAACTTGCCCAGCAATGTGGGCTGGGTAGAGGCGTTTTCAGTTGTTGAATACAGAATGACTTTACTTAAACTACAGTTTAGAGAAATAAAAATTGAAGATGCTGTTGAAGATTGATGCTGTTGAAGATACTTCTAGGGAAGTAATCATTCTGGTTATATGAAGTTCTTCAATGAATTAGTGATTGTCAAATTCTACTAAGTGTAGTGTAACTACATTCTGTGTAGAATGCAGTTTCTAGTAAAATATTACTACCTTACTGCTTCCAAATTAGGGTTTGTAAAATTTAACAGACCTTTAGATAATAACTCAATAGCTTTATAGAACTTGCACAGATTCTAGTGGTATTTCTTGCTAAAACTGTTGGAGTAGGATGCGAGGAGTTGAGAGGACTTCATGTCTCAAAAATATTAAGACATTGTAGTGTTGTTTCATCATCATTCTTGAATCAAAATTCCAAATTTAAGACTGAAACAAGTATGAAAATGTTCCTGTTTTGGGACCTTCAGTCTATCCATGGACTTTTTATTATTTTACTCTTCATGGTTAGGCAATGCACAAAACTGATATTGTTCTAGATGGTTTTCAGCAGTAGTGGGAAAGTAGTTTATTAATGTTTATCTGTAGTGTTTTTATCTAATCAAATACCCTTGAAATATGTGGCCAGATTTGTTTTTACTGTTGCAAGAGACCTTTCTAATTTGATAATGATTTGAGTGACTCAGCTTTTAAAGATCTGTTGCGAGGGGAAAAGAACAATAAATTGGAAATTCTCAAACCTGGATGTCTGTTTGGTGTCGTCATATGATGCTAACGGAGATTGTGCAGGGGGAGCTTGAGATTCCCCAGTCTGATTTCCTTGTACCAGTTATAACCAGTCTGGGTCTTATCCTTATTGCAGGAAACCTTGTGAACACAGAGTGCAGACAACCTGTTATTTGAAGGGATACTCGATAGCTGGTTTATCCTGAGCCTTACAAAGGCCATGCTGCCCACAGCTTAGCAGACTCAGCTGAACAAAACCCACCATGGGGTAGATCTACTTCTCTTTTTGTCGGGTTGCCCTAGGTTTGTTCTCAGCTGCAACTAAATTCAGTCTTCTCAACTATTACAATTCGGGATCAGGTTTTAACCAACCAAAAAAAGATGTCAACATATAGACCTAAGTGTCCATTGCATGATAAGGAGAGCAGGGTCTGGGTGAAACTAGTCCTGCAGTTATCTGCAAAGTATTAGTAGGCCAATAAATTTCTGAAGTCAAATAGTAAATGAATTACTTGTGTAATCTGCCAAGTCTGCAATATGGTGCAAGAATTTAGGAGAATGAGCAGAGAAACCTGCCTCAGTCATCTTCCAACTCGCTTCTAAGACTTAGGGATTTGCTCAGGTCGGGTCCAACATGAGATGCCTGGAGGCGTTTTAACTGTAGGAAGGTTCTTGAACATAAATTTGGCAAGTCTGTTGCCTTGAAACATTTAAACATTTTGAAGAAGAAACCCCAATTTGTCAATGTTATTGACAGGTAATAGAAAGTGAATGGTTAAAAGCATTTTTAAACTAGTCTGAAATCAAGATAATCTGTCCAGTGAAAGCTGTACAAAATGGCATGTAGCTCTAGGTCAGTGTAAGAAGCTTTATTTTCAGTTATGTGTGGAGTTAGCATGCAGGTTACTTGGAGGAAAAACAGTTGCTAAATAGCTTGCTGAATTCCTCAGGATGCTACTGACTTCATTTTCCATCTTATTCTAACTCTTATGCCATAGTCTGTAAATAGCAGTATTAGACACTAGACAGTATCCTGACGTGCTGTTCCACTGGCTGCTTGATGTGAGGAAGTTGTTGGCTGCCTTAATTCTCTTCAGCATTTTATTTATTTATATATTTATTTTGTCTTTCCTTCTCTATTGCTGAGACAACCCTATACTCATAGTTCTCCTTTACTTAAAGAAAAAAGTGGGGGATATTATCCAGCTTGAAAAACACTGCAAGGGTTTTGAGGATGTTCGCCACAAAACTCGTAGTTAGCGCGAAACCTTCTGCGGTTTGAAGTAATTGCCAGCGTGGCTGTTCAAGGAATGTATTATGGCTGGACGACATGCTATAACTAGTATTGTTAATATAGCTCTGGCATTTGCCTCCTAACTGAAAACAGCTGTGGTGACCACAAATGCAAAGAAATATCAACCCTTTTATAGCAATTTTTATTAGGCTTATTATAAAATAGCTGTCTAGGCAAAAATCACTTCAGAATATACTATTTTTAATGCATACCTTTTGTTTTGTCCTGGTACAGATGTAAAAGCATTTTGGGCCAGTCCAGTGTTCCCTGCTACCAGCTGCTTTTAAAGCTGGAACTGGTACAGCAGTTTTGCAGAGGAACCTGAAAGCAGGTCCAGGCAGCATTTGTCCATACACACACACAGCCAAATTTATTAAACTTCATTTTCTTGCCATTTTTTGTCTCCTTTTTTTTTGCCATTCTGTCACTCTCAACCCCATGCTCCTTAGATACTCCTTGTGCTTAAGAATCTTTCTTAGACCTTTGTGCTTTCATTTTTTTTCTTCCCATTTTAAGTGAAATGACAGTAAAGGATTTTAAAAGACTAAATGTTCTATATTACATATTTAAATCACTGCCTAGTAGCAGCTAAATGTAGTTCCCTGTTAATCTCTTGCTAGGTATTTATTTACCAGAAAATGTTTTATGCTGAGCTTACTGTTACCAAAGACTTAAAATGACAGTGGGGCAGGACATGTGCATCTCCTTAAAATATTAAGGGGTTTTGCTTCAGCACAAGGTATCTGCATTTGTACTATTTCAGTACAAGAAGAGGGGAACCTGAGATCTTAAAATTAACTAAAAAGCAAGTATTGATTGGAGGGCAAAATGTAACCTTTCTTTTTGCCTCCACAGAGTTGAAAGATCCACTGACCAAGTCATCAAGCCAGTCAACGTGGAAGCTCTGTCAAAGTGGGTTGGGAAGATCCCCGCTGATGTCCTGCAGGATATGCCAGTGATTGCACCCATGTTAGCAAAGCTGGGCTATGATCCATACGCCAATCCACCGAATTATGGGAAGCCAGATCAAAAGGTTCTGGAAAACACAAGGAGGGTAAGGAATTTTTGTGTGTCTAAATTTAATTATTAACCAACTGGAAGTGAACTGTAGTACTGAAAATTCTAGAATTTTAGGTCTATTTTTAATACCTTTTAATACTTAACAATACCTTTCATCTGTCACTGCAAGGTCTCATAGGACCTTGAGCACTGGAAGTTGCTTCATCTTCCTTCCCCCTGACTCGAGGCCTGAGCTGTTCCCTTTGGTGTTGAACTGGACCTCTTAAGAATTGTCCAGTGACTGGGGGACCTGGCCAGCAAACACACCAGCTGACTGGTCAGCAAACTTGATTCATGGGCTTTGATTCAGCTTGATTCAGCTCAAACTTGATTGAGCTTTGTAACCAAATGGTTGGCAGAAGCTCTGTCACAAAATTATACTTAAAATACTTGGGAGAATTTGAGAAGTAAGCAGTGGAAAATGGTTCAAGATGATCAAAATGTCAGACTTCCCTGTTCTTTGCTGTCCTCTCTAGTTTAAAACAAAAATCTGGTGCTGATTAACCTAAACATGAGGATTTTAGTCTGTCTAAATTGAATGTTGTTGGAATTTGAATAGTTAGACTATACAACTGTTTATCCCTGGAGGTATCCATTGAAAAGCTTAGTACAATTGTTTGCAATAAGAATAATTAACGTCTCTTTTGAGAATGTACACTTATTAAAAGAAGGTGACTTTTTACTGACACAGCAAGTCATCACTGGAAAAAGGGAGCAGAACAATTTGAAAAGTCTGTCTTTCACTAGCCTTTTTGACTGTAAATAACTGCTTGGTATCTGCTAATTGGTAGATACAGAACTGCTAATGGGTAGATACAGAAAGGTTTTTTTCTTTCATTATTAAAGTTTCTAAACATTTTGCATTAATTCTTAAAAGCCCTCCCTGAGACACTCACTCTAAGCAGCTGATTAGGATATTGAAGGATGGCAGGTTAACTTTTCCATGCTGAGCTGATGGTTATTTAAAAAGGTAACTCCCTTTTCCAGTATGGATAGTGGTGAGCATTTTATAGGTTTTCTAATGCTCTTATTTTAAATCTTTCAAGCTGACTTTTCTGTACAATTCACCCTGATTTTAAAAAAAAAAAAAATTGAACAATTTAGTAATCATGGAGAGTATTAGTATTTTATACTAATATTTTACTTAAAATTGTCTTGAGGCTTGGACTGTGTTTGTGATGGTGTTTACTGTGTCACTGATATATATTTTTCTAAAGCACAAGAAGAGGCCAGGAAAAATAACTTCTGCAGATCCTGCTTGTATGGATAAAACAAAGGAGATGTCCTGAATTAACCTTAAAATCCCCCAAGTGAGAGGAATAAGGATAGTGTAATTCCTGAACTTGTAATATTCCTTTTGAAAATGCTGGAACACAAAGTTTTCAAAATGACATATACCCCAAGGAGCCATTTCAAACGATGGCTCAAGTCAGCGATCGAGTTTGTATTGAGATGGTCTAAATTCTTGCCCAGTCGCTTTGCTTTGTTTCCTCCTCGCTGGGACTCGGCAAATCCCTGCTCAGCACCTCCTGGCCCTCTCTCTTTCTCTTTATGGACTGTCAAAGCATTGATCTTCTGACTTCCTGGGGGTTCAGGATTTGAAGGTCTCTCAGCTCCCAGACCAGTTTTCTTCATGGGTTGCTTAATTCTCAGAGCAGCAGAGTCTTCAGCCTCTCTAGAAGCACCAGATTTTGAGGCTATCGTGTATCTTGCATAGAGCTGCCAAAGAGCTGGCCACTGAGCTTGGCCTTAAACCAAGCAAGTTTTGCAATAAGTCATATTCTGCTTGATGATCAGTTGGAACTGATAAAAAATGCTGAAAATTGAAAAATGCTTCACTTTGCTTCCTATGCCCCCAACCTTTTCTTATCCCTCAGGGAGATCTGATGCATTGGCAGCCTTGCCCCTCATGTATCGCATGTGCTCCTCTGTGCATTTCTCCTTTCTCGTGAACACATGCTAATTTATTTCTTGCTACTGTGGCTTAGAAGACATTTAAGTACTTGATCTTCAGTTTCCAGCCTTTGGGAACTTTGACCTAGACAGATTTTTTTTAAATGTTATGTTATTGCATATCCTTAACTGGTGGGTAGTTTATAAACTTTCTGCATTGCTCTTGTTTTTGCTTTCTCTTATTTATTCACCTGGGATTCTCTCTTTTGTAGAGATTTTTGTTCTGGGCATATTGTAGGAGTCAACCCAGTCTGAAATAAATCTGAAGTTATTCAGCACATAATCCAGCGTGTACACAGATCTTGCACGTAGCTGTTTATTGCTTCACTTCATGCACTGGAATTTGTTTTGTTATTTGTATTTGTGGTCCCTGCAAACTTTAAACCCTCAAATTTTAGTCATTGCAAACAGATTAAGTTTAGACTTCTAAACTGAACTGTTCTGTATTAATATTGTAACCACTTAGAGTGAGTGACTAATTCAAAATAATTATTTGATGTTTGCTGCTGGAGTTGTGGTTCTGGTGTCAACTTAAGATGGCAGGAATTAAACGTTGGATGGCAGAAGCTGGACCACTCTGGCAAGCAGAGCAGCAGTGGGGGCAGCAGGACTGTGTTTTTTGGGGGTGTGTGGGGTGGTTTAGCTCTTGGGGGGTGCTGGTGAGCATTATGTAATGAGGGGTGTTGTGTAACGCTGGTGTAAATTGATTGTGGAAGTCATGACAACAGGGTGGAAGCTCCACTGAAATTTCTGGCTGGGGAGATTCTGGCTCCACTTAAAGATGGAACAACAACGATATGATCTAGTTTATAGCTATCAGATGCATTTTAAAAAAATATTTCTCATGATCACAGAGCTCTTGCTTTCTATGATTGATAGTACTTTAAATGGTACATACAAAATCCTAAGGGTAGGTG
This sequence comes from Crypturellus tataupa, assembly GCA_034781795.1. Classification (NCBI taxonomy): domain Eukaryota; kingdom Metazoa; phylum Chordata; class Aves; order Tinamiformes; family Tinamidae; genus Crypturellus; species Crypturellus tataupa. The sequence continues at coordinate 1,346,155 of JAWLRI010000482.1, read as the reverse complement.
GAATGAAGATTTGAAAAATGGTCAGGGTGCAAACAAGCTCATAGCTAGAAAGCCTCTTTTTGACTACAGAAAGATTGGTATTTCTACAGAAGTTTGAGACTCTAGTCTCAAACCCCTCTAGGGTTTTTGTATTCCTCCTTGTAAGAGACAGTTTAAAACAGATTCCAAACAGTGTTTGAAACAGGGAGATATCTGTGTTCTAGGATGCTGTGCTTAAATACTGCTGGTATCACGGCATTTGTACTGACTGTATTGAGCAAAATCTGTTGCTATTCGGAAAGCAACAAATTAGACCAGCAGTAAAAATCCTGGTTGACGGCTTGAAAGCCGCTGCTGTTACAGTTTGCCTCTTGCATTAGGGGACTAAGAGTGCCTGAAACATGTCAGGACTGGACCTGGATGAAAAATCAAAACGAACAACTAATTAGTGCAAAATACTGGCATCCTTTCTCCCCACCACTGAATTGCATGTGTACTGCTTTATATTCGTCTTTTGCTTCAGTCTTGGAAACAAAATAATGATTCATATCATCAAAGGATTTCTGCAGAAGTGTAGGTAATGCAAGGAACATCAAGATCCCTGCAGCAACTGGATTTTCAATGTAATGTTACCCCTCTGGCACCGAAACAAGTTGCTTTTTCATGCATAGAGATAAGAGGTGACTGGTGTTTGCTGTTTTTGTCGTGTTAGTTCTGGCTTTGTTTTTCAAGTAACAGAGTCTGAAACTTACTTCTCTCCTTGCATTGGCCTCCCAGTGCTATGTGGCATTGTGCATTAAGTCATCTCTAATTTTTTCCCCTAAAGCCATAGCAAATTCTACATTCTGAACATAAAGGAACAGAACTTCCTGCAACCAAAAATGAATCATCTTCTGCAAATGAAGCAGAAACACAAATAATTAAACTCTAAAATGGTAGCCCAGTATCTTTAAGACAAAATACAGAAATAACAACTTTAAATTTGAAAACTGTCTGATATGCCTTTGTGTTGTGTAAAAGTGTACGCAAGCAGTTTAGTAGAATGCACCAAAAGCTGGAGACTATTCATAACTGTAAAACTCTGTCTTATGCCCAGTAGAAACTCGCTTATTCTTATATTATGATTGGCTTTGTAGCTTCCTTTCACATCTGTAACGTATTGCATCAGATTTTCTTTGGCACACGCTTCCCACTGAGTGGATTTCTAAGCTAGGAATACATATTCCAGGCAGTTCTGGATTCTTCATGAAGTTGCAATCCTTGCCCTGCAGAGAGCAAGCGGCAGAAATGCACAGGACAGCACACAAAAAGCCTGTGTTTTCATCATGACTATTTAAACATGTGTGGGTGCCTCTCATCACTTCTGAAAGCTGCATTTACCTCTCTCTTACTGGAGAAAATATCATCAACAATGTAATAGCTAGAGGGGAAAAAAACAGAGCTCTGTTACCTCCTCTGTTTCATACCGTGTATTAGATACTGAGGAAATGTCTCCTGCTGATAAGAGATGAGACGTTCGTGATAATCATGGTTTCAGGGCTCGGTGTGTATTTGAGGTTTCAAATGGAGAAATGATCCGAGCTAAAGGGTGTTAAACATGCCTGTACTATTGCATGGGAATAATTGTGTTGTCAAAGAGGGGTAATTGTGGGGCTGTGCCGTAATGATAGACTGCTCAAGTAGCCTAAAAAAGGCTGCGCTGGTTAAGTGTAGGAAGTTAAGTATAAAGGCGTCTGGCTGCGGGGGTGTTTTCATAGCAATTTAATAAGTAAAAAGGATTTTTAAGTCTCTCTTGTGACCGCCAAGATGATACTTTCTCAGTGTTATTTTCTCAGATATATTTTTCTCTTTGCATATCAACTATGCCTGCATATGATCAGTAATGGAATAATAAGTTATTAACAAACAATATGCAAAACTATGTATAGTTGCAAGATGTATTTTGGCAGACGTTCAGTGGCCTGTGGAAAAACTGCTTCCTGTAGTGTTCCTACAGGATAAACATTTGTATCTCGGATGTCTCCATTCCTGGTGGTTCCAGAAAGGAAGTAAAGAGCTGTCCAAGCCTTGCAAAGCCGGAAAGAGCAAGATTAGACACCTCCATGTAACCTGCCGTGAAGGACTATCTCCAGGAAAGAGCTTGTTTGCTTATTTGCCAGTATTTGTTTTTTTGGGGATGGACAATTAAACATTGACAGCTTTGTACTCTGTATTTTTGTTTTGAAAACCCACCGAGCACAAGTACACTTATTTGCAGGTCAACTACTGAACAGAAAGACCCATTATTTCTGTGTACTGGACCTGACCAGATATAACATGACCTTTTTTTTTTTTTTAATCGAGCTTGAAAGTGAGTGAAAAAGAATGCTTTAATCTTCTCTAAAGATGAATTAAGTGAAGCATCTGTAATAAGAGCAGACACTTAAACTTTCCTTGTGTATTTTAAGGGTTTGGTCAGATAAATGGATGTAATTTTTTTTTTTTTTTTATTCCTTTTGAGAGAAAACATACATTACTCAAATAACTTTTAAAAGATTTGAATAGCTCCAACACTGAATAACAAAATGAAATAAATTACTAAAGTGTTTCCCCCCTCTTTGGAAATCCATTTGGGCTTGCGAAATAGTTCTCCTAGAGAGTGCGAGCGCCATTTCTGCTCAGCTTGCCTGAATTCTTGCTTAGACTGGAAATCATTCCAGCGTCCTCCATCTGCTCCTCTGCTGCCACTCTCCAAATAATACGTTTTAGACTTAAAAAATGGGTCAGAGAAAAATTTGGAGTCTGAAACCTCCTAAAGTCTTTGGCTGCGGACGGAGGCATTGTTTTCTTGACTTTCTGGATTGTAGCAGTTCCCTGGGCTTTCATTCAAGAGGGACCATGTACCGTTTCTGCAACTACTCTGAACCGGTTTGTTTGCAGCCTCGGTCTCGACCAAACCATTCTTCTAGATAATGTGAGTTTGCAACCAGGATTATGCACAGTTGCTCTTTAAACCTCATCTAAATGCAGCCTCTCTGGCCGGTCATTGATTAAATTGCACCTTTGTAAACCACAGCATGGTTTAATTTAAAATATTTTTGTATAGAGGCATATACGTTTATTTTGTTATATTAATTCTTTAACTTTAGAATTTAGCCAGAAAGGTGCAGCAAGAGTAACAACTTGAATAGATTACTAAATTACTAGAGCTCTAATTGAGCTGTCTAAACCAAGTTAAGTTTTATCCCGTTTAATAACTGACTTCTGAGCTTAAAACTTAACTCACACAGGTTTAAAAATTAAGTAGTTGAATGAAAGAGCTGCCTGCAATGTCGTCAGATATAGAGAAGGAGACGGGCTGTGATGTGAACTGTTGAATTGTGGCTATATAATGAACATATGCTTTTCATCACTGTGCAAAGCAAAACTCCTACTGTGTAATTTTTCTTCTCTGAAGTGGTTGGTTCCTCTCCCCCCCCAAAAAAGAAAAAAAGTTTCAGTATTTTCTAGATGATATTTTAAAATACAAGTATCTGTGGCTTAGAAAATACCCTCTAGCTGAAACTGCAAGATTTGTTCATGATGCAAATAACCAGGTGCTTATAGAAGATGAACAGTTGCCCATGCTAATTTCTTTGAAGGAAAATAAGTTATTGCAGGTCGTGTGTGTGTGTTGGGACTATTTCCTGAGCCATATAGTCTTCTGAAATACATATCCCTTCTAATATCAGTGCTAGTCTAATAAAAGATGCTGTGGGGTTTTTTTTTCCTCCTGTGATTCTTGCTTAGGTTGTTCTTTGGCATTCGTATGCAGCAGTACTGTGGATAAGTTAACTCTCATTCCTGCTCTCTAGAAACACAGCCTGCATTTTAATGGTTCGGCTAAAAATATGAAATACTCTCCTTCACTTATAAATATTTATAGTACATCCAGGATCAAATACGCCATACACTGAATTTTTGACCAGTGTGGCTTTCATTAAGGTTACCATGGGACTGCCAGTACCCCCTTGCTGAATGCAAACGCGAGCTGTGCCCATCGCTTTGAACCAGTCTTTCTCGAATAACATGGAATATCCAAAAAATACTTCTGCAATGTGTATATAATAGGTCCTGCTCTCGTGTTGTGTCTCGGCAAAGCCCTGTTGTTTGGATATGTTTCGCATGGTGATAAAAAGTAAGGAGAGCTGCCAGCGTGCGCTCGGCGTGAGTCATGCGGCTCCAGGCTGCAGGCCTGGGTCGGGGTGAGGGGCTCGCGGGCAGGAAACGCTGAGCTGACTCAGCTGCACTATATAGACAAAAAAAGGACTTTATATTCCAACGTCTTATTTATAGGAAAGCGGAGAAAATGTATGTTGTTAATAAGTATCCCTCGACTTCCTGAATCTTCTTTCTCTGACATAATTTGCAAACCAGAGGCTGTAACTTTGAGGGATTAAAGCAGATCCATTTCCATTTGATGTCATCACTGGGTGTTTTTTCACTGGATTTGTGCTCTTTGATGCTGTCTGGTTACAACTATGCAAGACTCCACAGAACCTGTGAGATTAGGGTGATTGGTGTTCCTTTCAGTGGAAAGGGGGGTAAAACTCATTCTAGTCTCCTTTGCCAAAAAAAAGTCAATAATGCTGAATATATATATATATATATATATATATGTGTACATATATATATATATATATTTTGTTGTTGGAATGCATTCCAGTTTAATGTCAGAAACAAGCAGCTTTCAAGAAGTAACCCCTAGAGAGAAGATGCTCCATTGCCAGCTGATTTCCTAATTGGTCAGAGTGGAAACACTTGTTTGGTGTGGCTGCTAGCATGTCTGAGAATATTTATTGCTTGTTTTTTCTCCAAACAGGGCTTGTTTTGAAAGTAACGCTATAGTCTAAAAGATTGAGAGGCACAGCAATGGCAACCTTTCCTCGTGTAAGGTTGGTCGTGAGACTTCAGCTGCGGTAGAAATTCAGATAATTAGAGTTGCTGGCTGTAACTTTAGACCTGGGAAAAAAGGATTGTACCTGTTTTGCCAAAAAAGAAAAGATTACTCTAGGGTTTTTCTTTTACTATCAAAGTCTGTAGGAATATGGAAATACCATGCTGGAACTCTTCTCTACTAATATATGAAGCTGTTAAACCATGTGCCTGCTCGTGTAGGAAACTAGTATCTCATTGTGGGTTTCTGTATATAGAAAGCAAATTAATCGCGGAGGGTTATAAAAATTCATACAGAATTCTTAACCGAATTTGAACCTAAGTTAACTAGTTTTTCCCAGACTTTTTGTAGTTTTGTCACCTGCATAAACTATTATCAAAGCTAATGAAACTTTCCTTTGACAACATAGTAAGGTAGGAACAACTGTCAAAGTATGATACTTCTGTTTGCATAAATGATATATTTTGTGTATGACAATATGAAACATCAGAAAATGCTGTATTGTGTAACATACAGCAAGTCTGTAAACGTTAAGACCTAAATGTTTGAGAACTACAAGTTGTTGCTGAGTGGCTGGTATATTAATTATGAAACAGTTGATGAGATTGTGACAGCTTTTTTTGTAAGCTTTAAATGAAGAGTCTCTTAATTATAAACTGTAATAGAGCCCTAAGAGAAGTTACTGAAGTTGTTAAATCTGTTGCTTCATATTTTATATAGAACTTCAAAAAGTATGTGTTACTATAACTCAGTCCAGTGTATTTAATCATGCTGTAAAACATCTTTTTAAAAAAGTAGAATCAGTGAATTATATAGGATTTAATTCATGAATGATTCATAACTCAAGGAAGCTTGAAATGTAATACAAGTTATGTAGTTTATTTTTTTTTCCTGACCTTGTTTGCATTAAAATGCTATTAAATACAATTCCCAAACATTGCCATCTGTCTTGAGTAAAGAGCAAGCCTGGGAATGAGTATAAAGCTGTAGAGCTACTTCAGACTACCAGACCCTGTTATTAAAACTTTGCTTTTATAAACGGGTTGTGTTAAATTTAGAAAGCTCCGAGGTAGATCTGATTTAGCATTACTGGACTCTAATCACCCAGACTAATCCATTTTTTGCTTGATAGGCTATTTAGCTTTTCAAACACTAATGAATGCTTGTTTTGAATAGTAAATTGTTTTCTTTGGCTGTTTGCTTTCCAGGTCTATAAAGGCGAATTTCAACTTCCTGACTTCCTTAAAGAAGTGCCACAGGTACAGTATTGGAAGAGTTTCCTTTTCGTAGACGTAGCAACAATTTAACGTCAATCTAGTCTTTATAAACCACTTCATAAACCTGGTTGTAAGAGGAAAAAGTGGCCAGCGGTTTGCTATGAAACTGAATCTCCACCACTGTTCTTATGCTCAGACCTCCTTCGAGTTTATGTGCAACTCTACAGGCATCTTGCTGTGAACACTAAACTCAAACTCATTGAAGGTTATGTCAAACTATGCTGTGAATCTTGAGGAAAGACCAACTTTTGCATTTGGTCTACATGGCAAAATACAAATATTGTTTGCAGAGAAGCTCTGTCTGTCTTTTTTGCCTTATACCGAAATGTTGAATGCCAATATGCTAGAGATGGCATAAATGTGTAGACTTTGGTTGATGATAACAAGAGTCTTTTGGAAAGAAATACTACAGTATCTGAGGAAATAAAGAAAGCAGCTCAGCCATGGGTAGTGATCATGCATTTATCTAATGTTCAGGTGAGCTATACTGAGAATTTGTAACTTGTTTCTCTTTGAATGCTGTTAAGTTTCACTGGCTACCTGAGAATCCTAACCTTACACTGGGGCAGAAAGAGCCAAATTCAGGCTTGGAATTGCTGAATTGTAGCATTTCTTGGCCCCTGAGCTCTGTGAGTTATAGGAGATGTGCTTCAAGCCCTAGGCCCCCTTCTCGTGTAGACACTGAGGAAAGGGTTGGGGCCGTAACCACTTCCTAATTCATGGATATAGCAGTTCAGTGTGGATGATGAGATCCTCAACTGCATGAGCAGCAATTTCTGTGCCTCTCAAGGACATAACGCAGGAGCTGGGAGGAACTTCCTCCGTGGAACTTCCTCAAGGGGCTCTTTTGCGTGTGGCATTTTTTTTTCTCTTAATCCTCTCAGTGAAATTAATTCCCCATGTTGACTTTGCAGCTTTAAGCTTAAGGCGAATGTATAGTCTAGCTGTAAAATATCATCTGGAGGAATTTACTTTATTGGTTAAAAATGTTTCAGATGAGTAAGTGGAACAATTACTAATTGCCCTTGTATTTTCTCAGGGAACAGTTGCTCAACTTCCCTCATACAAATACAGATTTTGGAGGCTGTGTAACTGCTAACCATGTAAATGTCTGCAGTGCCTTCTGCGTTTTGCTTTGATGGAAGAGGCAGGGAGGGACTGTTACTGTCTCCGGGTGTGTTCAAGTAGAGTAAAAATGTATAGATTTTTTTTCCAGTTTGTCCTATATATGGGACATTGCAGACTTGGGAGGAACAGCATTCTGGGCACCCTCTGCCTCCTGCATTTTGTCTCTCTCCAACTAGAAGAGCAAGGAGCAGCCTCCTCTCCCATTAGCTTTAATGGCAGCTATGGGTGGCCAAGCTTTTAGTTAACCGTGTTAGATTCTGTTGCTGTTGTTGTGTTTTTATATTTTAGGAAAAATTTCAACTATAGAACTTGCCTCTGCCACCTACAAAGCAGTAGGAAGCTCTTTCCAAGGGTGGTCACCACCATTCTTTGTTCTATTTTATTTTTATTTTATTTTATTTCTTTGTGTCCAGTTTAGTAGCTGGGTATCTTTTGGGTGCAGGGGACATTTCCCTACTGGCCAGGCCTTGTTTTGATGTGTCGTGGTGGTCCTTTTGCAGGGTAATACCCTTCAAGGGGGGCTACTTTAGTGTAGTAGTTTGAAAACAAAATAATGGACAAGAAGATACATTGATGCGGTAGCTTATTACATAACTGTGGCTAAACACACCAGGACTTCAAGCAAAAGAGGAGATCATTTGCTCCCATCCAGATTTTTGAAAAAAAAAAAATGGCCACTTCTAGCCAGTTTAGAGTAATTTCTATTACCTACATTTTTACTTTATCTGCCATGGTTAATCCTGCTTGCACAAGACAGAAGTGTATTTTGAATATAAATGCAAGTGTAAAGACTTAGAGCACTTGCAGTGGGAAGGGAACTTTAAGGAAAGACCCTTAAAGAGGCAAGAAGAAAACAGGGAAAAAGCAGCAGGCACAGTATCCTTAATCTTAGATCCCCAATGCTAAGGAAAGGCTATTTGAGTATGACTTCTGTTAGGAGTCTCTGTTAGAAGTATTCAAGAATACACAGCAGCATCTACCATGTGCAAACAAGTGTTTTTGACTTATTCCATCTGTTCTAATGAAAAGTAGTTATTAAAAAGGAAAACCGTTTTCTTGTGTTCCAGCCAAAGAAGACGGTAGAAAGGAGGTCTCGTGGCAAGATAAAATGAACATGGATCAGTAAAGTAGAGTAGCTGAAGTGTCTGTCCCCTGTTTTCAGAGCAGAGCTTCTTGCTGCGGACACCAAATCTTTTCTGATAAACCTGTGTGATCTCCACTGTGGGCTTGGCTCTTTTACTGGCTGTTTCGCCTGCTCTCACCCTTCCAGCAGTTAGTGCTCACGCTTTGCTGCAAGTTGTGCTCAGCTAATAGAAAACCATTAAGAATCTGACACCACGCAGCTCAATGTGCTGTTGCTCACAGTGTTGTTCACTCTGAGTGCTGGCCAAAATGCCTCTGCAGCTTAAAGGCAAGAAAACCATTTAGATGTGTGCTGCTTTATGGTTATTGTCAGCAAACTGTTTTGAGAAAGTGCGCTGTAGTTATTTTATAATGCTTTCAAATGCAGTTATTGTATTTTTTTTCAAGATTATCTACAGCATAACAGATACCACTTGCAGCCACGTGGGTTGCAAATTTAGGTTGTGTTGGAACAGAGTTAAATATTGCTGCTTAGGATTGGTGAAACATGCAGGGAGAGGAGCTATCTTGAGGAATAGCTCTTTGTGAATAGTGTTCTAGTAACATAAATGATCCTTGAACAGCATGAAATAGCTGTTAGCTGAATTATGATGATTGCATTTTGTGATGACCGTAGAATAATGTCATAGGAATTTGGTCCACTACTTCTTGCAATCCATGTGATAGGTAGGTTTCAGAATGAGACTCTTTAGATTCAGAGGAGCTGGATTTATACAGCATTTATACTGTAATTGTATTAAGCTGATGCTGAACAGGTTTATCTAAGTGAGATCTTCGGAAAAACAAAAACAGGCTTTGTGGAATAGTAACTGAATATTTTTGGCATGATAAATCCTGAAGCTGGAATTGAAATTACTTCTGTTAATCTGTAAAGTCAAAGCAGAATAGCTTAAAAATAACAACACAACCAAACAACTAAATGGCTTTGAGTGCAACTATTGGTGCTGGTAATACCATCTTTTCCTTTAATGTAAAATAGCTAATTTCAGTTTAATTATTTGTTTGACAGACTGAACCTATGGAGTAGAAGATACAGTGGATATTTCTTGCACAGAAGGTAATAAAGAATATCCAATTCTGCTTGATTACTCTTAGTTAATAGTTACTTTTTATTTGAAAGCAGTATATGACACTAGTTCACTGCTTGGCCAGCCTTTAGCAGAGTTTTTTGGTGACTTTATGTATTTTTAATATCTGTGTGTCTTTTGGTGTTATAGCATACTTGTACAGCTAGTTCAGGCCCTGATTTTAACAAGCTACTAAAAAGCATCATTATTTTCTTTGGGGCATGGCGAGATTTCCAAAGACTATTTTCAAATATCAATTCAGAAATCAGTGGGGAAACCAAACATTTAAGTGCAGCCCATTTTACAAGTATTCTCAATATTAAGGGAAATAAAGAATTTTTCACATCTGAGTCTACTTTTGAGAATATTTCTAGTGATTCCTGAAGAATGGAGCCACCTTCCTTAGTTGATAGCTTTTCTGATGTTCCAGTGAGTCTTGAGAATGACTGCACCTCCTGAGGTTGCAGTTGTTGCTCTTAATCATGTGCTGCAATTTCTAATTCTGTGATGTTACGAAGGCCACGACTGTAACTTTATTTTTTTTTTTCCCCCTAGAAAGACTGCTGCCTTTTCCATGGAAATGATACTCTCAAGACCTGGCCCACCGGGATCAGTGAGGTGTAACTGCTCTTGACCTGCCTCTTTTCCTGCATTTCTCACCCCAGTTTCTTTCATACTGTGTCTTTTTGTTTGAGATTTTGTTGTTGTGAAAGCTTGTAAACCTGTTTAAAAGGTGGGGGAGAGCCTACATTGATGTTAATGTGGCACTATATTCCATTTACACGACTATTTTAAGGTGTTAAAGAATGTAAAGCAAAACCTGGCTCAAACTGCTGTTCTATCTAAACTCCAACCCTCAATCTTTAGCGTTTTTCTTTCTTTTCCTTCTTCCTGTGACCGTTGTTTTAAGTGTATGAACCTTTCAAAGAGTGGTCTGTGCTTGTCGTAAAGGATTTCTGGTGGAACAGTTGTTTTATTGCCATGTGGAAATTGTTAAATATCTTTTATTTAAAAAGAGATGTTGATAAATTACATGTATAATTACAATTTAATGATCTTTTGTATTTTATTTTTCAAAATAAATGCTTTAAATGTGATTCTTTTTCCCTTCTTGGGTTGTTGCATTTGAGATTTAAATAACTAATAATGCTGTGACATTGCTCAGATGAAAGATGTGATCTAACGTCCTGCGTCTGGATCTCATTTTAAGCTCTGCTTAATTCTTTTCGAGTAGATGAAGGGACAGAAAGGATTGAAGGAACAGCGGGGATCAGAAACAGTAACATGAGAACAGGAGTAGGATTTTTTTTCCTTTTTCTCCTCGATTTGTTCCTCAAAACTGTGTCGCGACAGGTGGAGCTGGGTAGGATTAAGCGGCGTTTTCGGCGCTGTCGGGAGCGGCGCCGGCTCCGTGCGCGGAGCGCGGGCGCCCTCGTGAGCCGCGCGCA
>JAWLRI010000482.1:1314193-1335098 GCA_034781795.1 Crypturellus tataupa | reverse complement strand
GCCGCGCGCGGGCGGGCGGGAGGCGCCGCCGCCACCGGTGAGACGCGGCCGGGAGACGGGGAGGAGGGGGGTCCTCGGCCTCTCGGTTGTCCCGCGCGGCCTCCGCGGGGCGGGAGAGGTCGCTGGGGGACGGCTCGGCCGCACTGTGTGTCCTGTCCCCTTCGGGGTAGACGTGGTGCCTCCCCTCGCCCCGGGGTAGACGTGGTGTCTGCCCCTCGCCGCAGGGTAGACGTGGTGTCTCTCCACCACCCCGAGGTAGACGTGGTGCCTCCCCTCGCCCCGGGGTAGACGTGGTGTCTCCCGTGCGCTGCTTCGTTGTCTGTGTTATAAACCCGCTGCTCCCTAAAGTGGTGCTCGGGGATCAGTGTCGGCCGCGGTTCGAGGTACCCGAGAGCCCTTTCAGCCCCTAAGGGGTTTTAGAGACCGCTGATTCCTCAGCTTAAAAGGCACTCGTGCCCTCCAGGAGCAGGGTTGTCATTTGGGGTCAAACACGCCGCCCTCTGGAACAGGCTCCTGCGAGGGCTTGGGGGCAGGAGGAGGGGGTTGTAGCCCCATAGGGGGTTCTGCTGGTGACGAACAAAGCGATGCACAGCAGAAAACATAGGAGTATAAAACCGAATATACCAGTGCAGCAGATCACTTTACAAAATAGTCTGTTGGTGGTCGTTAAAATACTCCACAATTCTGAGAGTTCATCTCATTTAGCTTTGCTTTTCAGTGCTATCTAATCTATAGCAGTCTTTCCTCTCCTGCTGTCTGCTGATGGGCTCCTTGAGACCTAAACTGCCCCTCACGATGTCCTGTGTAATCGCGCGGGTGAATCGTGCCCAGACACAGGCGGTGCCAAATCAGGCAGAGAGCACACAGGATGTTTTGAAGCTTCTTCTGAGATTCTGGCAAATTTAGATTTAATCTGTACCCAAGTGGGCAAATGTGGTGGCTTGGCACATCAGCAAAATATATCATGTATGAAACGCCCAGTAGCTGATGTTTCTGAAGATATTTCAGAAGTTTTAGATAATCAGAACGTTATTTTAACTTGAATTTCTGATCAAACACTACAGAGAAATCTTTTTTTATTATTATTTTAGATGTGTCACTTGGAATCTGGGATTTAATTTAAAGGTACAATTACAAGTCTCATGCAGATGCAGAGGTAGAGATGTTAATTCATGAATACATGTTACTTCACGTGCTGCTTCTAACGGGACAGTCGTTGCTGTGGGCAGCAGCTAAGAGTTTGATGTGGGCAAACAAAATCATGAGCAGGGAAACGCTTTGAGCTTTCTGTCAAGCAGAAGTTGACCTCGAGCTCTCCAGGAAGGTTGTTGCAAAGTCGCCTGGCCATTAGGCTCCAGGTGTTTAAACAGCGGTTGTAATTTCTTTTGTCACTTGTAATACAAAAGCTGTGTGGGTGTCTTTAGGTGACTAAACAAACTGTGTCTGTAATCATGGTTAAAACCTTATTTTTTCTTGGGAATGTTAGCCAACAAACTGCCCTGTGTATACGAGGAAACAGTTGGTTTAGGTGAAATTCCTTAATTGGTAGGAAGAGGTGCATTAAAATAGTTCAGACTCGTGCAGTCTATACCACAAAGATGGAGACTGTATTTCTGGGTCGGTCTTTACTAATTCTTACGCGTTTAATGGCGCTCGTGTTTTCTGTCCATGAGTCTCGTAGGCTGTGTCACCCCACCCTTTCCTTTGGAGGAAATTACTGCATGTTTAATTAGTGCTGTGTTAGTTACGTGCCCGAAGGTTCAGGATTGCGTGTGAATCAGGGCTGTTTCAACACCTCTAACGTGGAGGCGCTCTGGACAGTGGTTGCTCTTTGGAAGCAGTCGTTAGCTGATGGGAAACCGCAGATGGGCTACCCAGGTAATTCACAAGTCAATATTTGGGGCTGGGATTTGCTTGAAAGATTTTCTCCTGCTCCAGATGCCAGTGATGATGACGCTTTTCGCTGCTTATGCAGAGAGATGCTTTCCTTTGCTTTTAAAATAATGCAATTCATCTCTTTGCAGCGGCTGTCGCTTGGGATGCTGTAATAGCCTCAGACATTGGTGGCTAGACATGTTATTTTAAGGACGTCTTTCTATAGGCAGAAGTTATAATTAAACTTCATACCTCGATTCCCTCTTTCTTGTGCCCCTCCTCAGATTTGATGTGCTTCATAGTGGACACACTCTGCCTTGTAAACTTATTTTTATTAACTAAAGCTGCATGTATGCTGCAAAATAGCTTCAGGAGGTCCCTGGTTTCTAGAGCAGACGTGGGGTTTGGTGTGTTATTCAGCAACATATAAAACACAAAGCAGCAACTGCTGTTTGCAGGAATGCATGTGGAATGCCCTGGCTTTGCCTGCTTTAAAATCCCGTGCTTAGGGATTGCCATCCGGGCAGACACCAAGGGTGCTTGGTACCGTGTCACAGGCTCAGAAAATGCCCTTTCGGAGCCCTTTGATGTTTTCTTGCAGGAGGAATTAACACAGATTGTTTGTTAAGTATTACGAAGATTTAAACTTCAAGAGTTAAATCACATTTACTTTGGTCAGGGGAAAGACTGGTGTCAGGCATTGCTATGAGTTGTGCCCAGCTTATTTTGGGCAGACTGTTGTTATAAGGAAGCAGCGTAAGGTAAAATGATGATCAAAACACAGCAGGAGGGGCTCTGGAGTCACCAGACAGGTTTTTTTTCAAGTCAGAAATGTAGAAGGATGAAATATGCTACCAGAAGTGAAAGGAAATTTTATACTTTCAAGCTGGCCTGCCTGTTTTGCTCTTTAATCTAAAAATAGGGAGGCTTCACGTGTTAATCAAGTTTGGTACCAATGTCGAAACTTCCTTTTAAAGCAGTCTTACCAAGTCACTGCTTTCATTTCCACAGTTAGCATGCAAGGCTCCTCAGAAACTGCTTTTTATAGACTATGATAGTTATGAATTAATATACAGTTATATGTCTGTAGGTTAGCTATAGGTTGATAAGATGAAGCCCCCTACTACTCAGCTGTAGTGTGGGGGGTTTTCCAGCTCGCTCTTCCATGCACAGATGACCCAGGCAATCCAACACTGAAGTAATTTGTGAATAAATCATTATTTTATCCTTGTGGCAGCGATATAATCCATTCTGACAATAAAGATGTCTTGTTTGCCTATTCTGTCCCTAGGAAGTAAAGAGATCGTGATTGCTCCGTGCTAGAAAAGAACAAGCAGGACAAGGCAGTGGCATCTGAACCACTTCGGAAACTTGTTTCACAAACTAAGCTCTCCCCGAAGCCAAAGCTGTACCTGGAGTCTTGGTAAACACTAATGTGTTATGAAACCTGCCTTCAGTTTAGCGTTGGAAAGAATGCGTTATGTAAGCGTAGTCCCGTCTGCGTGTACATTAAATCAGTCCTGTGGCGGATCTTGTTTTGATGCAAGGTGCCCCTCTTTCATGTTACATAAAGGCTGGGAGGCTCTTGCTCTTCACTGTGGCCCTAGGAGCTATTTTAATAGGTTTCCTATAAGGTTTTGCAGCTATTTGGTCATCTGTTTGGTGTGGAAATCAGCCAATATACTCAGTCTCTTGCTGCTGTCAGTGATCTAAAAGGTATGATTACACAGAGGAGTATTTGCTGCTACTTCAGTGCCTGTTGTGGAATACTAACAAAAGTGGCCTAAGGATTTATAGAATTAAAATGAGAGAAGAGCAAGCTTTGAGGGGAACTTAAAAGCTAGTTTGGCTTGTTATATAACTGACCTAGAAATCAAGATGTCACATGTAATCTTCAAGTGTCTGAAAACTTCTGAGCTCTCTGCTTATGCTGCGGCTTTAATTGTGGAATAGCGCTGATTGCGAAGGCTGCATCTGCAGCCTCATTGGGATTTAACAGGAGATCATCAGGGAAATAAAATAGTATCTAGGTGTGTAGTTCTGTGCCTGTGCAGTCCTGTTCTGCATCAGTGTTGATCGACCTCAATGTCACTGTTTCTGTGAATGGATAGTGAGGATGTCCGTGGGTGTCCCCTTTAGGCTCCTTGTTTTGATCCATACGGGAATGTGGGCATCCAGGTTGGGATCTGTCTGCTGCTCCTGAGTGTTGGTGGCTGTCGGGGCTGCTCTTCCGAAGCCTTTGGCCGTTTCCCCGTGCGCAGGGACCTTGCATTGCGGATCGTGGTTTGTGAAACCAGAGCCTGGCCGGGACGAGCGCTGACGAAACGTCTTTGCTGATTCAGATGTCGCCTTCTGGCTTCCCAAGAGAAACTCGGGCTTGTGACCCAGCCAGCGGCTGAACCTGCACGTCCTTGTGTGCGAGTTACAAGTGCTTTATTGAGCACTTACATTCAAGGGGACTGTTGTACTTCAGAGCAGAGGAGAAGTTACAGAAAGAAAAAGCTACTTCTCTTCCCTTGGCCTTCCCTAGCCATAATATGAGCATTGTCCATTCTTCAATTCTTAGTTTTAGTTCATTTTTGTTGATAACGCCTGTACCTCCGTGCATTTCCTTGCTCCTTCAGGAAATCTGCAGGGACAGGGGCAGATGCAGCGGGTGACGTGGTGCCTGCCCACTTTGCAAAGCAGCTGGTTTTGCTGTCCTCCGCTTGGAGCTCCTGCTTCCCCGGCTGCCATCACCAAAACCCCGCGCTGGCTCCACGAGCTGCAACTTGGAGAACGTCCCAGAGCTGTCAGGCCATCAGCTGCCTTATCCTCCCTCCAAATCTTGAGTTTCCATCTTCTGAACTAAGCCATGCGATATCAGATATTCTTCTCAGGTGACAAACATCTAAGGGGTGAGGAAGTGTCAAGAAACCTGCGTGAGTTGGTATAATACTCTCTGAAATGTTTGCTGGGAGGAATCAGGAGCTTGCGGTGTTTCTTTATCACCATAATTTGTGAGCATGGACACAGGAGGTGTCACCTCTGCTCTCAGGGCACACAGGCTGATTAGATTCACGGCAGATTTCCTTGGAGCGTTTATCAAGCAAGTGGAAAAATAAGCCCATTTATGGTATAAATTACAGACATTTGCTGCTCCAAGATTGTGCTTCTTGCAACTGCTGAGAAATCTTTTAATGAAGGTAGTTAAAGTGAAAAAAGGGTGCTTGGTGCAATACACATTTCCATATTGTACCATTGTACCAGTTAATTTTATTTATGATCTTATGGTATTTCATATTTCGTTATTTAAAAAAAAATTCTTTTTAAGAAGTGAATTTTTTTCTTGCATTTTGACTTGTGTTTCCCTGACTTTTCAGGGGTCAGGTGGTATGTTCACTTACCCCTTCACCTGCAGCAAAACTCCAATTTGCTCCTTCTTTAGGATTATGTTACTCATAACATCTTGCTTTTATGCAGAGCATGAATTCAAATAAGAGGTCTGACCACACAGGTGCATTGAGGAGTTGATCAGAATGATCCTTCTTTAATTATAAGAAGAGAAGTGAATGCATAAGGGAAAAAAATAGGCATTTTAGATACTCAGGGCTTCTAACATTCCTTTTTTAGGAGTGGAAGATGGTAAGTTATGCAGCGATTTAGTTGCACAAAGTTGACTTGAGTTGGATTATTAAAACTGCATTTAAAGATCCTCAGTTTAAATAAACTGCTTGGCTTGCTTGATTTGTTAAAATACAAATGCTGTCCTGCAAAAAATGGCTCTGGAACTTTTTTTGTAAGGGTAGTGTGTCTTTAAATGAAGAATAAAACCCTCACTCTCGGTGCAGCATGTGATTTCTTCGTATTGATTCAGTGTGACCTTTCCTGTTCCTGAATGTGGAAGTGATGTAACTGCAACCTAAAACCCGTGAAGGGGAGGAAAGGAAACTGCTTACTTTCTCCATGACTTGGGTTCACAGCTTTGCAGGCTCTCCTTGAACCATGGTATTAGTTCTGATGTACACGGAGGATTGCCAGGATGACAGAAATGATTGTGGCGCTAAAATACGATTAAAGGTCTGTAGTTTTGTGCCATGTGCGCCCAGGCAGTGGAAGTGCAAAAGCCCAACGGGCAGAGCGAGCGGAATAGGCAGTTAAGATTTCAGAAAGCGAGATGTTGACACAGGGTTTAAGCAAGGTGATGGGTTTCATTCTGCTTTGGTTTCACAAAGATCCCTGTGTCCTCAGTGCTGAGTTGCTCCTTGGGTGCAAACCCTGGGCTGGTGAAACGGGTCTGCAGGCTGCAGTTGCAGAACTCTTGTAGCTTCTTCCATTCTAGTGGGTGATTTTTTTAATTGCTTAATACAGGCACCCGTAATACAAGTCTTTAGCAAATGTATTGTCTGGCTTTCTCCTCTTTGGCCTGCAGTAAGGGAAGGGCATTAAGGACTGCCCAGCTCTCCGGTGTTCCTGTGGGAAGGAGAAAGGGCCATGTATTTGGCTGCTCTCAGCCAAATTATTACAAATTATTAAGAGACTCATTTCCTTCAGTACAGGTCTCTATAGTGAAACTCTTTTTAGAATATTTCTAGAGACTCATTACTGACCTAAGAGCAAGCAGTTGGCCCTCATCTTTAATGGTTTGGGTTCAAAAATCTTCTATTTTTTTCTATTAGAGGAGAAAGATACTCGGGAAGCCTCTGGTTACAAATGCAAGAGCAGGACTCGGAGCTGCTCAGGGGTCATCCAGCTCATGCAGAGCTTTCCCTGTTGTGATTCCCAGGAGAAAAGGGCTTGGACTTGGCAGTCAAGGCCTGTCTTCCAGGCCAGCGTTGGTGCGTGTCAGTTTTGTGGTCCAAATGCTGGTGTGTTAGTACGCGGGTCTTAAACTCGCTGTTGCCAATGATGCTGTGCTGCTTTTATCCTAAAATGAACTCAGCATTTAGGATTGGAAAGAAGTAGCTGAAACAACCTTGGAAGGAAGCTGGCGCGTGGGATGGCTTCTGGCAAGTGAAAAAAAGAAAAGGGAGGGAAATAGCATTGGGGAGAAAAGAAAAGGGAGGGAAACGATGTCGGGATTGCTGGAAGAGGAGGGTGCTCCGTGCCAGTCCAGGCTTGGAGAGCCTCTCGGTTGCCTCTCGCTATTGCAGCTGCCTGCAGGTCAGAGCTCTGCAACGTATGGGAACAATTTTGGTGCCATTTGCTAATACAGCGGAGCCCTTCCTCCTCTGGATTTTATTTTGTTACTATGGAAGTAGCCAATAATTCAAACAGGTGACTTGTGTCAAAAAGACAAGCCGGCAGAAGGAAGCCCTGCTAGCAATTGAGCCTTGAGGTTGCCTTTTAACCCTTCTCTCTTTTAACCCTTTTCTCTTTTTCCCTTCAAGCAGGTAGAAAATGAGCCTGAAGTCTGAACGCAGAGGAATCCATGTGGATCAGTCGGAGCTGTTGTGCAAGAAGGGCTGCGGTTACTATGGCAATCCTGCCTGGCAGGGGTTTTGCTCCAAGTGCTGGAGAGAGGAATATCACAAGGCCAGGCAGAAGCAGATTCAAGAGGACTGGGAGCTGGCAGAGCGGTAAAGAGGCCTCTTTATTCCCTCATCCCGTGCAAGAGGGTGACTTCACTAAACGCTGTTCCTTTCTCCTGGTTTTAAGATGTACTTGGCCTGGCTCAGTTTCCTCGATCAAATTTGATCTTTGCAGCAGGAATTAAAATCTTCATTTCGATGCCAAGTTGATTATTTATCACATTCTGATTTAAGGGTTTTCAAAATAAAGCCTGTGAAGTTACAGATGTAAACAAGAAAAATGCTCCAACCTCCCCCCCCGCCATGAGTATTTTGACCTAAATTGTGTACTGAAATCTGCAATTTTAACTAGCAGTTGGAAGGATGAAAATGACAGTTTTGATTAAAACAGCCCTGTGTCTGGAGATGGTGGTTACTGCCTTTGAATGTAGCCAGTAAAATGGGTTAACAGTTCAGCTACTCCTTGAAAAATGGTTTTAATCCTCTCTGTGGTCAGTTCAACTGCAGGGAAAACCCAAAGGAACCACATCTTTTCAGTGTTTTGTTTTATTCAAGCAAACTTTTATTGCAAAACAGTCTAGTTTTTCTTGTGTGCCCAATGGTTGACTCAGAAATGAAGGGTATCTATGAGGAAATCGGAGCAGCTTTTCTGTTGGCTTTGGCTAGCAAATAAAAGCATTATTTGCTTAAAAGCATTAATTGCCTAGGAGAGGGCAGAATATTTTTGAATATGGCACCACAGGTGGCCTTCCTGTCACTCACAGGTGTAAGGTACCTGCTATCCACCTGGAAATGACCTGGGGTAATTAAGACCTGCCTTAATGTATCAGTAGTACATTGCAGAGCTTCACCTAGGACAAAACACAAATGCCTGAGTAGCAGTATCTGCTCTTGAACCTGGAACCTTTTCGCTGAACTTGAGTTACCTCGTGATAAGGTAACCAAGAGCGTTTAAGAAAAAAAGGCCCAAGTGCAGTGTTTACCCTCGCCTGCTTCTAGAAGGTCACATTTGTGGACACTTTTTTGACTTGATCCAGACTGATGATTGTTCCTAAGCCCTAAGTTATTTGTTACCTAATTAGTCTCCTCTGCCTTGGTCCATCCTGGGCTGGATGAGTGTTTAAAGAAAGTTCCTTGACTTTTTACCGTCTTGAGAAGAAATATAATTCAACCCATTTTAATCCTCCTGCTTAAGAAGAAAAGCAGCCTTTGAAGTGTTAGTATGCTTTTCTCCTGCAGAGGAGTCGGTTGAAGGTTGCAAAAACATTTTTGGGTGGAAAGAAATGTTGGTTGGAAGTGTTGGGTGATAAAGACATCTCAAAACACAAAGTTTTTTTGATTCAGTGAAACCCTGGATGGGAACAGGAGTGGAGAGTGGCAGAGTGCACTGATGTTCTTTCTCTTCCTCCACTCCCTATGATCTTTTTCCCTCCTCTCCATCTTTGTGAAGATAAAATCTAAGGTCATGACATAAGGGGAAGGTGACAATGATGACATTTCAGTCTCCTTCCTTGTGATATTTCTCTTTGATCCCCTCTGGCCATCTTAAGCCTTCCCTCTCTTTCACTGTAGCGATGGGGAAAGAAGGGGTGTGAGAGAGATGTGTGATGGGCAACTAAAGATCAAAGTGGACATAGAAATTCGGAATGCCAAAGAGTGAGTTCCTGCCCAGGACACTAACTTATTTGTGCTGGTTTTAACCACTTCAATTAGACCTACATCTTTCTAACACAGGCTTCAGCGTGAGGAGGAGGAAGCATATGCCAGCAGCCAGAGTACCCAAGGGGCACAGTCACTGACCTTTTCCAAATTTGAAGAAAAGAAAACCAATGAGAAGACTCGAAAGGTGACCACTGTGAAGAAGTTTTTCACTGCTTCTTCCAGAGCAGGAGCTAAAAAGGGTAACTCTTCCTTTGTTTTTTAATGGTTCTGTACAACATGTTCGATTAGAAGTATTTTTGACAATATTGGGCAGACTTATAGCATTACTTGCACAGCCCCAGACCTACATATGTCACTGCTTAAAAACTATGAAAACTCCTTTGAATTTGATCTGTTAAAAGTATTTTAGCAGTCATTTTTTCCTGTGTATGTCTTTAAAACATGAGTGCCTGGTGAATTTTTAGTGGGTTCTGAATTCAACATATAATTCATAAATAATTCTGTCAGTTTTATGGTTGTGTCTTGAATTTATATAACTGACGAGAATAGTCTGGAAATAATTCTCCTTCAATTCTCTGCAAATGTTCCTTCCCCTTCTCTGCAACTGGGAGGGTAAAACAGAATTGAAAAAAAAACTTAGGTTACAGGAGCAATAAGCAATGTCTGTGTGTGTACACTCAGTTAAAGACAGGAGATAGTGGTTCACAGATTTCTGTCTACATGGCCCTGATTAATTATTCTAATGTAGATGGCAAGTTGGCCAAAGTTGCAGGCTGTCCCAAGAAGCAAAAAGAGTTGTCTGGTTTCACTTTGGCTTATATTGGAGGAATTGTTTTCAAAATTTTGAATTATGTCTTACTATACAGCTACAGAAATCACCTTGTCTTCCTGTGCAAAGTATTCTACAGAGAGATTCCTAGAAGATGTAGGGATTTTCTTACCCAGAGAGTTTGGTTTGTCGCTTACAAAGTGTAGTGAAGCTTTTGGAGAGTGGATGCTGTATGTGCAGTGCTACTGAAAATGCACAAAAATGAACTTTTTGGTGACTATAATCTTTTACATAAGAGTGGTGATGCTGCCACAATGTAACACTTCAAACAGCTTTAACAGGAAAATTCGATTATTTAAGCAGGGTACCTTTAAATGACAATAAATGTGTTAGGAAATCGCAGTGTTACCTTCAACTAGAAAAGAGCATGTGGCTTGTGAATATAAAGTTTGTTGGCTGAATATTTTTATTCCAGAGCATGTGTGCAAGGAAAATGTGATTAGCAGCACTATTGCCTTTGCATGGCAGTAACTTCCACGGATTGCTTGCTTTGACTTGGGCACAAATGATAAAATACTTGACTCTTGAGGAGGAATTGCAGAGGACAAAACAAAATCAGTATGTTTTAACCTTATGGACAACTCATTTCCTTGGGAAATTGTAAATATACCTGGATTTTACCTTAGAAATTGTCTTGGTTCATGAGCACCAGCTGCCTAAGGAGGCATTTTGTGATTGTATTAGTATTTTTTTTAAACATTCATTCTTCTCACTTCCCATGTTTTGTTTTGTTTTGCGCCATTTGCTGTCTCACGCCCTCCTGCTCTTGGTGTCTTGCTTGCTTTTGCATTTATTTCAGCAGCTCAAGAGAAAACCCTAAAGCAAGGACAGCTTGGGAGGGAGCGAAATGCTGATAACATTCTCAGGGACTTGAAGGAAATTTTTACTCCCTCCTGGGAACTGGCTTCCCCTTCTGAAGGTAATGCAGCGTAGCTCGAGCAAGCCGTCTGCCTGGTTTTAGTAAGCTTACTTAGTTGGGCTTTGCAAAATACAAACTAGGGTTGTGCCAGTAATAACCCACACTATCAAATACGAGCGTGACAGAAAAGCAAATCCAGCATTCTGAGTGAACTCGAATCTCTAAACCAGTTCTTTTTGATGTGGGGAGTACGGGAATAAAATTGATGATGCCTTGAGCTCTGCTTTAGTTTGTCATCTGCAGGAATATGCAGTTTCAAATAATTCCAGGTTGCCAGTAGAAATCTCATTCTAAGTTGAAACTGCTTCAAATAGTTTGAACTTCAAGAGCACTTACGCTTCCAAATATCTATAGATGTTTTGATATCTTAGTCAAGAAGACAATTTCATATTGAGAAAAAAAGGACATTCTGGTTTAACTTAACCATTTGGTTTAACTTAAATCAAAAAGGCACCAAGACCCATGATGTAAACAGGCTTAGGATCTTATTTTTACTTCCTCGGCATTTTGACAAGTTCTTCCAACTAAAGAAAATACAAGATATAGAGTGTCTTTACTCTGCTAATTATTTATATGCAGATGAATGGCTGTGTGTAATAGAGCTAATGACAACTCTGTTTTCATGTTCTTTACATTAACTCAAGTCTGCTGTCATGGCACAACCATAGTGAAATCACTGGAGTGCTGATGTTCCCCTGTGACATCTAGCACCTCCATACAATGCCTTGGGACAGATTTTAATATAAATATAGTGTTCCCTCTCGGCAAAAAGTGATCCTAACTCCCCCTGCTCTTTGTTTTGGCTTTTCTCTTCCGCTAGATTCTCTCTCACTTGCTCAAGAGGACTTCCTTTTCCGTAATCACTTTTTTTGTCCGTAGACTGAGTTGTTTTGGGATACACGATGCAGCAGAAAGTATTTTGTTGCCCAAACTGCCTGTGTTCCTGTAGACCTCAATGATCAGTGCATGTTGTGCAGAGAAAACCCTCCTCAAACCCCAATTAAGCATACAAGCTTAATGATACCAATCACATTGAAATACATGTGTTTTTACTTTGTAGTTCTGCATGTCTGCTTACTGAAGCAAGTTTTGTGCTGCGTGTTAGTGTCTTCAGATTGGGAGATATGCTTGTATCTTTTTGATTATGAATATTCTTGTGTCTTCTGTCTCTCTGCTTGCTTTTCATCATGTCCATTTACCTCATCTCTGTTCAATCCTTCATTTTGAGCAGTGTTGGCTGGCAAGCTGAAAGGTGGGTGAGCTAAGCTCGGATAGCGGAGATAGCAGACCCATACACTTGACTTGCAGTGTAGGCCATTCCCGAAAATCACGTGTGCTTGTGTGGAAAACCCCCGTGGTTTTGGCTTTATAAACTCGCTCCAGTGCTGCGTGCAGTCTGTGTTCCTGCCTCGCTCTCAAGTGCCAGCCGGATTCTTCCTGGGACAGATGTGATGCTTCTGCTCTCTGGAACACAAGTGGTCGAGCTCTCATTTACACCGTGGGGAGATTCTGTAGTAGCCAAAGCCCCTCCAAACCAGGGCTGCTCCGTCTGCACCAGCCTCGTGCTCCCGTTCCGAGGCTGCTCCCGGTGTTCCCATGATCTGGCCATAAACCAGCCCAGGGAGCTGATCCTGCTGAAAAATAATCCCATGAGAAGGACTTGCTCCTGACTAGGACTAGCCCAAGCTGTTTCTCCCTGGGCTAGTCCATCAGTTGCTGATCCCTGGTGTTGGTGCAGGTGAAGGAGCAGGAATGTAAAGGTGAGGGAGAATGGGAGAGGAGGGACCACTCCCTTAGTTGAAGCTGTGGTGGAATCACATCTCGAAGCCCTGATCTCCTATGGAACGGTCTTCCATGCGAATGAAAATGCAAGAAACTTGAAAGCAAACCCATGTTATGGTGATTTCCTAGCATCAAAAGGCCATTAGTGTAAATGGGTGTCTGGCTATAAATGTTTCACTCTTGAATATTCAGTTTCCTACAGTTATATTTAATAATATTCACCATTTCTCATTTAACACTTTCTTTGGACAAATAGAATGCTTATTCATCTATGAAACTGGAAAAAAATCTGAACTTCTAGTACATGTGAAACACTTTCTGAATTCATACACTGATGTACAAATTTAATCTACTATGTCAAATTTTTCCCAGCAGAGATCCAGGAAACCAAGGCTCCCAGCCCTTCTATAAACAGGCAGGCCAGCATCGAGACAGATCGAGTATCCAAGGAATTCATAGAATTTCTCAAGACATATCATAAAGCTGGACAGGATATCTATAAACAATGTAAATTATTTTTGGACACAATGAATCATAAAAGGGTAAGTGTTTTCCCCTCTGCTTCCTCTCCCTCAAAAAAAGACGTTTTTTCATTCTCTCCATAAAAACTATATTGTCGTCCGTGAAATATTAGTGTGACTGTAGTGCCACCTGCAGGGATCCGACAGGATTCTGCACTTGGGTCCTGTCCTGTTTGCAGCTTTTCCTGTTTACTTTATAGTTACTCAAATGGGATCCTCAAATGTAACTGGAAATTAAAGGACGTTCTTCTAGAACCCTATGTGCCCTCTGCTTTGAAAACATCTTGAAGTGCTTTCTTAGAATAGATTCACTTTGAACATAGAATTTGTGGTGCCTGTGGAGCTCTATTGCTTATAACACTAAAGGTGTTTTTGTCTATCTTAAGCCCTTCTCAAGACTTAATTTGCTACTACAAAATAACCAAGTCCAGAATGCAGCACAGCCATCAGAGACTTAATGTTCCGAGAGACTGTCTTGTTTTTGGCCAACAGAAATTTAGCAATATTAATATTAACTCTGTGAGCCTCTGCGTTCTTCAGTAGGTCAAGTAGTTAATGCCTAAAAGGCAGTGTTATTTCACAAATAACATTGTGGGTATATGTAACAGCAATGTTGTCATTGAAACATTTATTGTATAGATATTATTTCAAATTAATAATTTAAACTCTTGGTTTTTGATCTAGTGCATATCATCTTAAGAAGTTAGTGACAAAATTGCAAGCAAACATTCTACTTAAACGGCACTATTTTAATATCATCAGGAGGAGATGTGTTTGGGAAGAGGAAATTGGATCTATCCAATTTCAGTCATATATATCTATTCAGCAAATAAATATAAATCTCATATATTAAGGAGCTAGAATGTCTTAGTTTCTCATATTTTGAATATTTTTTAGCCAATGTAAACACTTCTGAGGGCTTTTTTTGCATTCTGAGACTATTACTGCAGCTGCACACTTTCCATAAAGGAACGTTAGAGGCATCATTATCATTTTTTCCATTCATGCAAACTTTGTCAATTTTGTGTTGCAGGATTTAAGTATTGAGGAACAATCTGAATGTGCCCAAGATTTTTACCAAAATGTAGCAGAGAAATTGCAGACCCGTTGGAAAGGTATTGTGTTCCTGCTCTTCCTATCTTACTGCTGAAAAAGTGACATTCTGAAGATATGCTTGCATATCCCAGTAAAAACAAAATGTTTCCTAATCATCTCTTAAGAAATGCTGTAGTTAGAGCTACTGAATTGTTAATACAACTCTTCCAGACAATCTGCAGTCTTTATTTTCTATATTGGGGACACTATACTGTGCTTGTGGAGCTACTCTTATTGCATTGTGGAATTTGTACCTTTCAGTGCCCCCAGAAAAGGTTGAGAAAGCCATGGATCAGATCGAGAGGTACATTATGACTCGACAGTATAAATATGTCTTTTGTCCTGAAACAACCGATGATGAGAAGAAGGATCTGGCTGTCCAGAAGAGAATCAGGTGAGTATTTAAAACAAAATTGGCTGAGTAGTCCGCAGTGCTTTCAGTGGTCTCTGAAACAGATGTGTGAAAAACCTCATGCTATATGGACAAGGATAGCAAGCATTTTAGGTAAAAAAGTGGTTAAATATTTTTATTTAAGAAAGGAAATTAATGAATAGAATGAATAATGAAAGCTCCTATAATACAAAAGCTTGTTGTTCTGCTTTTGTTAAATTATAGAAAAAAAATGAATTTTTAATTGAAGTGGGGAGTGGAATAACTCAGTGGAATAAGTTGATTCATAATTGGATTAGTGCTTTGTTTAAATAAAATGGTCCTCCTGCATTTTTTTTTTAATTCAGTAAGCAACGGGTTTCAAACACCTGAATGTTACTGGCACTGAATGTTTTAACTTTTCCCCCCTCCATCCTTCGTCTTAGGGCTTTGCACTGGGTCACTCCACAAATGTTGTGTGTTCCTGTTAACGAAGAAATTCCAGAAGTCTCTGATATGGTTGTAAAAGCAATTACAGGTTTGTGAACGGAAAAATTTCTTTCCTTTTTTTTTTTTTTTGTCATTCTATTTTAGGGTTTTTTAACATCTGGTTGATATTAAAAAAATTACAACCTTAAATTTCATAACTCTTGTTAATTGAGACTCTTTTCTGCTGTAATGAGAAAAGCGGTCTAGACTTCTAGATTTGCAATAGTCTGTATTGTTGGGTTAGTTAATCTATGAAGCAGAAATAGTTTTCTTACAACAAAAGTGTTCAGGCTAACACAATCTATTTAAGATGTTTGGACTGTACCAACAAAAGGTTGAATAAATAGATATTTTCATGGAATATCAAGTACTGTGGAGAGCTAGTACAATTTTAGCATTGTGTAGGAAATGTCCTACTCATTTAAGTGCATGATTAGTGTGATTTTAATTATCTGAGGACCTTTTTATCTTGCAGATATTATCGAAATGGATTCGAAGCGTGTCCCTCGTGAGAAATTAGCATGCATCACCAAGTGCAGCAAGCACATATTTAATGCTATTAAAATCACGAAAAATGAACCTGCTTCTGCCGATGATTTCCTTCCAACACTTATATACATTGTTTTGAAGGGAAACCCACCCCGCCTGCAGTCCAACATCCAGTATATAACACGCTTCTGTAATCCAAGCAGGTTAATGACAGGAGAAGATGGATACTATTTTACTAATCTGGTAAGTGTGGGAATAATATTGATGCTTTATACGAGGTTGCCTTCTGTTTGAATGGGGAGGAATTCTTGGTAAAGGAAAGTACATCATAAAATTATAGAAGGAAAATTAAAGCTGCTCTTGAAATAGTGGCTCAGGTCACCTAGGGTACAGCAAGTTTTCTTGCTTTATGTCTTTTCTTTCTTCTATCTCTGCTTTTCAAAGCAGAACCTCTGCTTTGCCTTCTTTACAGTATGAAGCCCTTTATTCAATGGACTTATGCAAAGACTTGAGCACATTTTTATTCTAGGAGATAAATACTTGGTATTGCTAAATCCTGGGCTTGGGCAGTGCAGATGTGACGCATGCAAGGTCACCATTTAAGCCCACAGGAGTTTATCCTATGAAAGGACTGCAGAACTAGGCCATTAATGTATAGAAGTAAATAGGCTTTTTAAAGCCTCTGTAGTAAGCACTCATTTGTGTGCTTGTCTATTGGGAAGAATTATGAACTTGACCCCTCTGCAGCTCATCTTAAAGCATTTTTTTTAGAAAAATGTCTAGCTGAATACTTGAAATATTAAACGTTCCTTTTGATAGGACAAGAGCGTCTCCAAGGTAAGATGGGCCTCTGCATTCACTCCTGCAGAAGGACGAGCAGAAAGCATAGCAGATCTCTGCTCATCAGATTATTAACTATAAATATGGTGCTCTTGTTTAGTCGTGATGTCTTGTCCTTTTTGGCCACTCATCTCCAAAATGCAGTAGCCCCAGGGTTTGTAATCCAGGTTGTCCAGTCAGCCTGTGTTCAAACCCAACAGTATCTTCCTATTTCGTGCTCTGAGTTTTTGACCACATTGAACTTGGGGAAGGGAAGAGAGAGATGTGAACTGTCTGCTGTAGTTGGCTGCCTGAGAAGGTCTTTAGAAGTGCAATAAATAATATGTTCCTGGTTCAACTGCAAGATTAAAAAAGTAAATACAAGTTCTAATTTATAGCATGTAGTGATACTTACTCTCTGTTCTGTTCATAGTGCTGCGCTGTGGCCTTCATTGAGAAGCTGGATGCTCAGTCTTTAAATCTGAGCCAAGAGGATTTTGATCGTTATATGTCTGGGCAGACATCCCCGAAGAAGCAAGAATCTGACAACTGGTCGCCTGATACGTGCCTGGGTGTTAAGCAAATGTATAAAAACTTAGACCTCCTCTCTCAGTTGAATGAGAGACAAGAAAGAATTGTCAGTGAAGCCAAAAAGCTTGAGAAAGACCTGATAGATTGGACTGATGGAATTACAAAGGAAGTCCAAGATATTGTTGAGAAATATCCATTAGAAATAAAACCAAAAAGTCAAGCCTTAGCAGCAATTGACTCTGAAAATGTGGAGAATGACAAGCTGCCCCCACCACTGCAGCCTCAAGTTTATGCAGGATAATTATCAGTGTTAACCTGGAAAGGCATCTTTACCCTCACCTAGTACTATCTGCTACTTGGAAAGGGAAGTAAATTCAAGGGTAAAAATCAAATGAGTTTAAATCAGTACATTTTTAAAGGTACATTTTCTTTTGTTAAGTGTAATAAATTGTATTTATTTTAGTCAAAGTAGATTTCTATTAGGCTTTTGTGGGTTTTTGAACTGAACTTAAATTTTCTACACAAACCAGTGTAATTTTTAAGCAACACTAGTCCATTGACATCTTTTTTTCCCGAAAGCTTCCTTCTAAGCATGCACTTACATTTTTAATAATTAGTTTAACATAAGAAAATTTCGAGTTCTGGCAGAAGCTCGAAAGGTACCAGTGGTAGTCGGAATTTTTTCTGTAGCTGTAAAAATGAAATATATATTGTAAAATATGTAAAATTGTAAATAGATTTAAACTCTAATGTCTCAACTGTGCATGACATCTTGTGTATTAGTGAAAATACTGTGGGAAAGTGTTCATTATAGCACCTTTCAGTTGAATCCTTTTGCAGTATAAAGGCAAGCACACTGTTACTGTTTCAATAAGCTATGTGGTATAAATGATGAGTTGCAGTCAGAGAGGATATTCGTGTAGTGATTTGCAAACTTCACATTGGTTGTCTTCAAATTTAATCCTTATAAAAAGGAAGAATTACCCAAAATATGATATTTCTTCATATAAAAATTCTCTCTGCTTTGTCAGTCCACCTGATAACCTTCAGTGCTGTGTGAAAGTGCTGATATTGCTGCTTTTGAAGAGAATGTTGAGCCAGGCTTGGAACAAGAAGTGGAGGGAGAGGAACAGTGCAAGAGTTGGGTAAAAAGTGGCTTTTTTGTCCACTGTTGGGCTAGGTCCTGATGGCTTTTTTGGCACAATCTCAGTCGATAATAAGCTCATACAAGTAGAGGCTGCTTTTTAGTTAGAGCGTGAGCCATTGCTCCAAACGGGAAAGTGTATTTTAATATCATGAAAATGTCTCTCTCGATCTTCAGTGACCTTTAGCAAAGGAATTTACCTTGCCAAGTACTGAGCATCAAGGTAAATCCTGTTTTATGTCACTAAAACTTTAGATCAGTTTATAGTGTGTTTGAAACTGAGAGCAATAGCTCATTCTGCAGCTACTTTCACGCCAGTGAAACATTTCATATATCATTTTAAATCTCTCCCAGTTAATCTAGCGTGCCGTGTCTTGTTTATATACCTGTGATATCTCACATCATCTAAAACTACTTAGTTGGAACAACTCTAAAGCAATGTTAAGTTCTTACCATCAGGAGGAAAGTACCTACCTCTCTACTATGTTCCACTGCTTTAAAAACACTGATATTTAAATTTGTACTGCAATAATTTCAGACCAAAACTGTGATTTGTCCCTTTTTGTCGACTATATTTAGCCTCATGAACTATGCACTCCTAGTGTTTGGAAATACCTGGTTACCAAATGAGGTGAAGCAATGAATTAATCAGGTGGTGACAGGAAATTAGATTTAGTATATCCACATAGTACTGCTCCCAGACTGTTTAAATCTGACCCGTGCTTGTGGTAAATATACTGCAAAGTCTTTATTTTCTTTACAAACGCTAGGTGCTAATTCTGATATCCAGGTACACAGGTTTCCTTGAAAACAAAACCTTTTAGCTATTGTATAAGTTGCCATGTTTGAATAAAGTTGTGTATGGTGTGCCCTTGTTAATGAGTTCCTAAAAATCTTGTCACTG
This sequence comes from Crypturellus tataupa, assembly GCA_034781795.1. NCBI lineage: Eukaryota > Metazoa > Chordata > Aves > Tinamiformes > Tinamidae > Crypturellus > Crypturellus tataupa. The sequence continues at coordinate 1,316,159 of JAWLRI010000482.1, read as the reverse complement.
GGTTTTTGTTATGCTGTTAATGATTAATATGAACGTAATTATGACTGGTTCTGCATTCTCTGTGTATAGGAAGAAGGAAATCTCAATCATTCAGGTGAAAGCCTGGGTAACAGAGTTTCTTTTTCTTTTCAGAAAAGATCATTGTAGTGATTGTAAGTGCTCGAGACTGACCTGCTGGTGCAGTTGTCACTAACGTGTGTCTTAATTCATATGGCATCTTGTTGTCAAGCCACTAAAGTGGATGTTTTTGCAAACAAATCCTGAGAATCCCTGTAAGGCAGGTAAGAGGGGTTTCCAAATGCTCCTAAGAGTTGGCAAAGCAGGAGGAGAGGGGCTGCTTGTGACCGTAGTTTAAGCTGGGTAGATACCAGGTCGGTCTGCACCTCTTGCAGGAGTCGCATTCTGTTGTCTGGATAACGAGGGCTGCATTAAGACCTCGTGAATGTTTGATTAGACAAATGACTCGCCTGTAGGTAAAACAGGGAATAGTTTTGTCTTGCTGAAAAGGAAGGTAGTTGCTATAGTAATAACCTCCAAGTGTCTCGCAACGCAGTGAGCAGGGAGGTGCCACCTCAGATTTCAGCTAAAAACAAGTTGAAAAAACACCTTAATAACACCTTAAAAAAACATCTTATTAAGTAGTACTTATTGGTACTTGCTCTGGGTGTTTGGTACCGGGCATCACTGCACCGTACCGACGCTCTGAGCCCACGGAAGTGATTGAGAGAGGGGTACACGAGGAACAAGACGTAGAGAGAGACCTGGATGGGAGGAAATAGCTCCAAGTTGCTACTAATGAGCCCATTCTTTCCATTCTAGCACTGCAAAGAGGAGCTGTAAACAAGTTATTAGTGAACAGAAGTGTTTAATCAAGGCACCGTCTTGCAATGAATTGCATTCTAGGCTGTTATGCTTTGGCAGGAGTCACAGTACCAGAAAGTCTTTGATTTCTCTCCACAGTCCACTAATAATTCAGTATTCCTGAAAACGAAACCGTGGAGCTCACTGCTGTTAATCAGGATTTAAGTTGTAAATTACTTCTTTGCATGTTAACCGTTTATTTTGCCGTGATTAAAAAATCTCCAGTAAGTACCGATTGAACTGTACAACATTTTTTGCTTCACCTAACCGAACCATGAAATTAAATTGATTTTTTCTACCCTAGTGATCATCCGTGTCTCCAGATCCACCCCTGTACGTGCTCCGCTTGTGGCCGGGCAGCTTGTGCTCAACGGGGGGAGTCACAAATAGACGCTGATGTCTTGGGGTGACACTAAGTGTCCTTCAGGTATGAGTTACCAGAGCTGGGGTTGGAAGGGAGGGTTGGGGCTTATCTCATCCAACTGGGTTTTGTCCAGTTGGGTTTTGAGTATCTCCAACAAGGGGGACTCCACAGATCTTCAAGGCGCCTGTTTGACCATTTGACCACCTTCCTTTGGGGAGAAAAAATATATATTTAAGTGTAATTCCAAGTATTCCAGAGTTTCCCTGGATACCCCAGCAAGGAGCCCTCCCCCAGCTGTTGCCAGGTGTTACCAAGTTCTCCATTCCGGGATCCTTGGCGCTGCCCAAACATTCCCAGCTCTCCCATGGCAGATCCGTGGCCCTCGGTGTCTTCGCTCCGGTACGTCCATATTTCCCAGGGCCAGAGCTGGCTCCAGCTCCACGCAGGGGCTGCCAGGGCTGGAGCTTGGCGTCCCCAGGTCCTCCTTGGGCAACGGGGCGCCCAATGGAGAAGGCTGCGGCGGTGGGAAGCGTTCAGGGAGCAGGAATGGGGAACCCTGCGCAACCAGGAGCGTGAGGCGGGGGACACAGCTCCGGGCGGGGAGGTGATGGCTGTTGGGGACCCCCCCTACGCTTTGGGGGTGATTTAGGCACTTTGGGCTTCCGCGTTTATTGAAGAAGCTGCCGCATTTCGGCACCGAGCGGCGGCCTCTGCCCGGCTCCTCGGCCGCCCGGGCCGGCC
>JAWLRI010000482.1:1282568-1313720 GCA_034781795.1 Crypturellus tataupa | reverse complement strand
ACTGGGGCGGAGGGGGGGGGCGGAACGGGGCCGCCGGGCACCGCGGGGGCGAGCGCGGCCTCGCTGCCGCGTGGGAGAAAAGGGGCAAAACCCGAAATATTTTTCTTTTTTTAAAAGGAGGGGGCGGTGAAAACAACCCACCCGCTTATTTTTTCTTTTTTCTTTTTAAATTTTTTCTTGTTTTCAGTCCTTTTTTTCCCATAACTGCCCCCATATCGGCCTTTGCAGCACCCCGGGGCCGCAGGCCCAGCCCCTCCGCGGGCTCCTCCTGAGGGCCCCCTCGCTGTGGCCCCGGCCAGGGCCCCTCTGCACGTACGTTAATGCACATATGTGTGTATGTCCGTGCATATACGTATGCACATATGTGCATATACGTGTGTAGATATGCACACGTATGCGTACATCTCCCCGCGAGCGGTTTTTGGGGGCAGGTTGCCGTTGTGTAACGGGCCGAGGCGCCGCGCGAACCTGCTGCCCGGCCCCTTGCTGCAAACTTGCCTGCCGCGAAGGCGGCTTCCTCGTGTGCATCATCACCATCATCATCATCATCACCATCATCATCATCGCTGCCACCCCCGCAACGGGGCCTTTAGGTGCCCCTGAGTTCCGCAGGGGATCGTGTAGTTTGTGTGCAGGGCTACGGGTGGCAGTACGAGGAAGGAGCATGATTTGGCTGGGATTGGGTGTTTTATCTTCAGTTTTATTCCCTAACGAAGGGAAGGATGTTAGCGCGAATGCTGTGCTTGTTATTGTAGCAGGAAAACAAATGTTTGCAAGAATAACTTGGGCAGTGCTAAAAATATTCGTATTTCAAAATAGCATATGAATGGTAATTTATTCTCTTTTTTTTCCCTACTCACCACATACCTATATTTTATCCTTCTCCTTTCCTTCTTATTTTAAAGATACTATTTTATTTTTTTAAGAATACCGTCTCTGGAGCGGCACGCCTGGAACATGGCTGCTGGCTGCCTACATTTAAATTTGAACCGTGGATCATGGTCGTAGACGTGGACACCCTGGGATCATTTTCTCTCCTGCCAGGGGACAGCAGAGATTACAGCAGAGCTTTTTTTCTCCTCTCCTTTTCACTCTGTTTGCTTTTTAAGGGCTTGTCGCCTCTGGGGAAATTTACTGGCATAATTAGCTGTGGCAGTGTAATTAAACGGGTAAATTTTCTTTGCGAGACAAAGCCTGAGTCCAGATGTGGATTTTTCTAGGGTTACTTTCGGCATCCTTTTTGAAATTATTGGAAGTTTTATGGTTTTAATGACTCCTCAGAACGCAAATGTAAGCGGTATCTTTTGTGCTAGAATGTTAGTGCCTTTTTTTTTTTTTTTTTTTTTTTTTTAAGAAAACAGGTATGTTCAGGGGATTGTGGAATGATTATTAATCTTTTTGCTCCTGGGCTGCACATAGGAATTCATTCTGGGCGCAAGCAGCGGGCGGGTGTCACTGCATCTACCTGCCCGTTTGCAATAAGCTGCTGGCTGCAGCCCAGTCCCTGGTCAGCAGGTGTCCGCAGAACAAATGACAACTTTTGCTGGCAGACTTAGCAAGGACATAATATTGTGTCGCGCCCGCGGGGCTGGATACTCCTTGACACGGGATTCGGGGCTGCCGGAGAGCGTTAAGACCTCGGTGGCTTCGTGACGTCCCCTGATGCGAGGAGTGGGCGGGCTGGGCTCCTGCTGGACAAGAACTTGGAGGACAAGAGCTTGAAATGCTGTTGAATGAGGTGAAACAGGAGCCGTCCTGCTTTGGTGGAAAGGAGCAGAGCGGGGTGTGTGGCTGAGGGCAGTAAAACAAGCCTGGCTGTACGTGGTGTCACCCGGATGCACAAGGAGCAGGCAGGATACCGGCAATTCCAGCACCCTGAACGGGTATCACACCCCAGCAGCACAGCCCTTCCCTTAAAGACCTTCCTATAATGTGCACTCTGCAGTAAGCGTTGTCTTTTTAATGCCTTTTTAATTAAAAGAGAAAAAGACAGTTAGAAATAAAGCTGTTCTATGAAATGAGCCTTAAATTCAGTATTCGCAGAACTCCTTAGTGTCCCAACTCAGTTGCTTGTTCCAAATCTCCCCTTGCCAAAAGCACGTTTATAGCGTGAGGTTTGTTCCTTGAGAAGAACGTTCTGCCCTGCAGATAAAGCAGGTTCCCAGAACTCCCAGGCTTTGGCTTATAAAGTCTTGCGTATGCTCCAGCATGATGGTTTTCATTAATTATCTGTTAAATGGAGACTGTACTTTCCTACATGAGTAAGCAAATTAAAATCACATTTCTTTTCATCAGTGGGGGAGAGTGGCACAGGAGTGATGTTATTGCTGCATCCTTGATGTTTCAGCTGTTGCCCAAGCCACTTATTTCACTCATTTCTGTTGTCGTTTATGTTCTTTCCTTCGCTAGAGGCTGCCGCCTGTTTCTCTGCTCCTCTAACGCAGTGAGTGTTGCCTGCTGCGTGTGTCCACAGTTCTGCGTTGCCATTTCCACGGAAGCTGCCATTTCCTCAGGTTGTCAGTCATTTTCTGCTTGTGATTCAAGCTGTGCTTGTGTCTGGGGCCCTGTCTCATTACAGCTCTCATTACGGACGAGCGCTCGGAAGAGCCTTTGGCTGGCGCTTCCCTCTACTTGCACTGCGGAATTCCAGGCACATTCGTTAATGTGTGCTCTTAATGAAGTCAACGATTAACCTCCTTAAACTGCTCACTGAACTGGTTTCTGATTATTAAACCGTTACTGAGACTTTTCATGCTTTCGGAGCAAAGCCTTTCCATGAACTATGCTTGTATGGCTGGTGTCAGTAGGGTACGCTCAATTTGACTTTCAGCCAAATTTTCATAGGTCCTAAAAAAGCAATTTATTTTACTTCTGCCTTCCTGCTAAGGGGTAGTAACCAGAACAGCCATTTTTAAAGAGATCCTTAAAGCTTTGTGAGGCTAATGTTTTGCTTTTCCATAGTCTGTGTGGTCCAGCTCAAGATAAACATGATATAAATAATGATTTTTGGCTTTGAAAAGTTGGAAGGATTTAAAAATGCTCAAGCCAGCAGTCCTGTGTATGAAGATGTTCTCTTCCCCGTTATGCAGGTCACTTGGCAAACAGGATTGGGCTTTTTAAGGTTGGCAGTGGAATGTCTATTTTCAAGCAGAGGTTAGGTTTACTTTTACTGTGCAGCTGTGTATATTTTAAACCATGCTTTTCACTTCTAAAAAACCTAGAATGTGGGATTCATTGGATTAGCGGTGGAGGGGAAGCATTTCTGACATTTTCCTTTTTTATTTTTGAACTCTCTGCTTTACAGTCTAATTTAAATCTTAACCTGGGGCATGTGAAATTCAGTATCACGTTGATCTTATTTTTCCCTGTAATTGTCAACAAATTATCTATTAAAGGAAGGCAGAGAAAGTGAACTATTTGCTCATCTCTTGGGCATGTTGAAATGTTTAATGATGCTTTGGAAAGTGTTTCAAGAGGGAAAGAGCAATGTTTTGTCAAAGCATGAAGCCTTTTGCTTTGTACTGCTCTTGCTAAGCGCCAGGCTCTCACGCTTTCATTCATAACCTGCCTCCCAGATGACTCCGTCACCTGAATTTTGGGAGGAAAGTGTCTCCTTTACCCCAGGTGAGGGTGTCCCCTCCTTCCCTGTGCCATTCTGTCTGCTTTTCGCCCTCTTTTATGTGCAAATAAGCAGGTCGTTTTCCTGCCTTGAGGAATTAAATGTTCTGCGCTTTCCGCTTTCAGCATCTGGGGAACAAAACGCTCTCTCGGCGAACACGTTTGTGGGATAAAGTAGGTCAGGAAGCTGCCACGAGCCTCTGCCTGCCCGGAGCTGCGTTGCCGTCGCCTCCCGCAGCCCCGCGGAAGCGGCGGGGTTGGATGTCACTCGGTCGGTTGGTTGTGCAGCGGGTGGAAGGATCCAAGCGGTGTCCCCAGGGTCTTCCCTCCCTGCCTGGTCCCGTCTTTGCGTCCCCAGGGCCAGGAGGCAGGAAGGGCTCAGCTGGGCAGCACAGAAGCTCCGCTCAGACGGGTGCAGAGGGCAGAGATGCTGCCGCTCCTCGAGCAGGAGGAGCCTCGGCCCCGCTTTCCCTCTGCTGCCCACGGATGCTGTGAGATTCCAGCAGAGGTGGAAGGAGCCAATTTACTCCTCAGCCTTCCCGAATTCCTGAGCAAAACTGACGGTAAAAGCTGGTGCTGGTTAATGGAGCAGAAATGTATTATTCGTGCAGCCTTCTGATGGATTTGGAAACTTCTGCTTAATTTTAATATTGATCCTGTGTCTGCTTTTTAAAAAAAAAATGAGGGTGGGGACAAGGGGGTGGGATAACAGCTGGATAATATAGGGATAAAGCTGCCTTGAGAACCAGCTGAGGCCCTTTTCCAGCTGCAAGACCAGATGAGGTTTCTCCTAGTCACCAGGCTGCTGATACCAGATTGGAGGTATAGATATTCCTATTAATTAAACTTCACGGAGCTTTGCAGACCTTTTTGTGCTTTCTAAATTTGAACCGCCGGCTTAACAGCACAGCTGCCATCTCCTGCTTTTTAGCATTAGTCTTTTAGGCGCTAGTCCTGAAGCATTGCTTGAAAAGAAAAAGCAGATTTAATTAAAGGTACTTCTGATACCTGCTGCTGTTTGTTGTACTTAAATAGGAGGTGGTTTCATTTTGAGATTAACCCCGTCTCTTTGTGTTCCTGTTATTTATGGATGGTTTGCTGGGAGAATCACAGTTCACGTGGTTTGCGCTCATGAGTGTTCTTCTGGCCAGAAAAGCTTTCTTATTCAGAGTGATTAACCCTAATGTGACCCATTTCCTAACCCCTGTTTTACCACTAGTTGTGGTTCATCTTCAAAAACCTAATTGCTGATAAAAAATAAACTGAACTGTAGAGTTAAGTTGAAATGCTGCTGAGAGCAGTAAGATTTTCAGACTTAAAAATGAGATGAGGATCCTGTTGGATGGAGGCTGTTAGGATGAGTTAGCTCTGTTACCTGTGTCTTCTGCCCACGATTTCCTTCATTAAGATATTTTTGTGTTTTGGTTTCTGTTGTTAAATTAGAAAAAAAAAAAAAAAACTCTCCTTTGGCTGTCTTACATGCACAACAAGGAGAAATATTTATAAGGAAATGACTGATTTCAAGCTGTCTAGCAGGTAGATGGTAGGTAACCTTACAGAAAAACATCATGTAAAAATATGCAGTATCTTTAAACTCTCTGAAGTTTGTATTTTTCCTTTTGGCAACTGCTGTTTTATTGTTAATGCCTGTTTCAGTGCAACATACGTTTTGTTACTGCCCAGAAGTAGGAATTTAGTACTTCTGCTATGACTCATTTCTTTGACTTGTTGATCTCTGAAATAGACTTCATTATTTTCCTTATTTGTAAATTACCCTTGGAAAAACTCACAGGACTGTTTCAAAAATTACATTTTTTATACCCTTTTTCATATGAAAACCCGGAAGGATTGGAAATGTTGCTTTTTTGAGGTTGCTGCTTTCAGCCTTGAGCCGGTGTGCAGGAAAATCCCCCTGAACTGTAAAATAAGTGGCTGTTTCATCACTTTCTAGCTGACTAATGAAAGCAGCATTTCCTTGGGAGACTGACATCGTAACCATTGTGTGTTTCCTTTTCAATATTTATCCTTTTCAACCACATAATAATATTTATTTCCTGAGTTTGAAGGGCCTGATTTAAGAGCCTGACATCCTTGCAGTGCTTGTCCAGGGACTCCTGACAAATATCTACAGCTGTAACTCGGCTTGAACATGACTTTTTGTCTTGCTATGTGCACCTTGATACCAGAAGTTACTTGGGGCTTGGCTGGTGATGCAGGTTGGCAATATTCACCCATCCTGTTGTTCTACCTAGTTACTAGATTGATTATGGATATAGCTGTTGCACAGGTATTAAAAGGCTTAGCTAGAGTGCAGAGAGGCAGATGACACTTGTTAATTATTTAAGTTAATGTAAATTATTTATTTAATTAAACCAGGAAATCCGATCTTGTTTTTTGACCTGCCACCAGCTAATAATATTTTCTTCCCACTCCCCCCCCGCCTTTTTCTTAACCTGTAGGGAAAAAGAAATAAAAGTTTAAGTTTTATTTATTTACACTGAGGAAATGGTTACTACTTGAGCTGGCAGAAGAGTAGAGGCTGTTTTATCTCTACTAGACCTTAACTAAAAAGAGTAGTTTTGAGTGTGAGCACCATGAACTGAGCCTTTAAAATGCTATAAGAATATACGTTTTGGTTTGTGTGTGATGTGTGTAACCTGTTACATAGAGAAGTAGAGAAACTTTTATTTCATGTTTATATAGATAAATACATATTTATATTCATAATATAGCTATGTTCATATATAGAGATACTGTATTTCCTATATATTCACTTTATTTCGTGAAAATCAGTAGTTCTCCAAGCAACAGTGTGGAAACATCTTTTTCCCTGCTGGCTTGCACTAGCCTTGCAGAATTGCCGTTTTCACGTCAGCTCTAGCATTAAAATCCACAATTGCTCCCTTTTCTCTGACAAATGCTCCAAAGACGTATTACCCTTTGGAAATTGCAGCTTATAGCATTTTCTAATTGCTTTCTAAGCTGTTGAGTTACCAGGGCATATTAAGCAGCACGCACTTTAGAGCTGGCGATCTCTTACATAAAAATATTAACCCAAATATTTTGGTATACGAGGTCCTTTGCAGCGCGTCGGCGTCCGTGGCAGGTTTTAAACCCCGTAGCAAAAGGGATGGCCGGGAAGTCCCCGCCGCAGGGATCAGGGTGCTGCGCACGCCCGGGTGACGCTCGGTTTTGATTAAGTGCTGTAATAAAGGCGGGATCTGCGCGATCGCTCCCCCAAGGAACCCCAGCGGAGAACGCTGGATTCAGTTTATCTTCTGATCTGTTTCCACCTCTATGTGCGTCTCCGGTGCTTCTAGATGGGACGTTGGGGATTTCTAACTGGGACTTGTTTAAGAAATTTGCGGCCGGTGACAAGACAGGAGGCAGAACTTGGAGAAGTGAGGCTGGGACCCAGCATGTTTCTTGCCAGCAGCAGCTCTCCCTTTCCCTCTCAGACCTGCCTTTTTCTGGCACCTTTGCTGTTTCTTTTGGCAGTAGCATAGCTGCTCTTTGACAAAGACAGACGTTGGGGTAAGATGCACTTTTGTCACTACCTCTTGCCTTTTCTTTCATTTCTCCTCCATCTCTTTCTCTGCATCAACTGTTTGCACCCGGGCACACTGTGTGTTTGCAGCAGGCAGTAACTAGTACTTGTAGAAAGAGGGTTCCTCTCCTGGCCTTTCCAGGTATGGATGAAAATTGGTGAATGGTGCAAAGCAGGATCCAGGAACGTGTCCTGGTGCTCTCCTTCTGCAGGGCTCCCCAGGGAGAGCACAGTGGTGTTGGCAGGGTAGGAGGGTGGGAAGTTATGATCGCTTCAGATTGTGGGATCTGGGAGAAAACCTTGTCCTTTTCCCTCCCCTTGCTCTTCTAAATCAGTAGATCAGATAAAGGATCTCTCCCTCCCTCCCTCCTTCCAAACGTGTCTTTCCTCAGCCGTGCTACTTCTGGCTTGTGTCTGTTTTGCTTCTCATAAACGTCAATGAGAATCACACAGACCTGCTGGGAGCAGTGCCCCTGATTTAACTAAAAATTATCAGCAGATCCATATGCATGTCCAAACATTAACTGTTACAGTGCAGAATTCCTGGGATACTAGTCGTGATATCATTTCCCATAAATTTTGAGAGTGAGCAGTACATTTCTAGCAACAGTGTTAAATCTAGGATTAAAGTTTTATTTTTTTCTTCCCCCAAATTACAAGTAAAACAGAAGTAAAAGGCTTCCTTGGCACTGCCTCCTTGCAGAGCTGCTGGGGTGGTTGCACTGAGGCTGCCCTTTACCTCTCACTGTTTGCTTTTCATTGGGGTGGAGATGGGAGGCTCTCACAGTAAACTTTCTTCTGGTCTTTCTACTCAGCAAATAAAAGGGAAATTCAGGAGGGGAATCAGAAAGACTAAATATAATGATTTTTTTAGACAAAGTTTATTGACTCAGCACATTTCTCTAAGGAGTGTGGAGCCTTCTTGTTTCTTGACTCTACCACAAGTTCTCTTGACCCTGCACAAAACAAATAAAGAAAAGAGCCTAAAATGGTCTGGGCTGCTTCCCAGGTTCCACCTTGAAGGTCTGGTTATTTGAGGGCAAGGTAGGGAGGAAAGAGGGATGTTCCAAGACTTGAGCCTCAATTTTGGAAGTGTGGGATGGTGTGTGGAAGTGGGGATGATACATGATACATACTTGATCTGTGGGTTGCATTGCAACTTTGTTTTCACTGCGTTATGATGAATCCAAATATTACTAGCTGTGTAACATGTTTTTATTGTCTCTTTTGCTTGTCAGCGATGACTTCTATTTTGCATTTGACTCTGCTAGAAGGTGTTCTCAATTTTTTAAAATCTGCATCTAGCTGGCAATTGCAGGAATTGAGAAAGTGAAGTTGAGCAAAATGTTTTGTTTTGTGCTTTATTTGAGGCTTGTAGAGTGCATGACTAGTGAACGGGACAGAGTGAGTTGTGAGCCCTATTTTAGTATGTAGTTCCAGTTTCTGATGTCAAATTTCTCTCTTACGCACTTCCTATCCCCTCCCTCCTCAAGAATGCGCACAGCCTAGTCACTCTGTCATAATATTCTTTATTTTCAGGTGAACAATCAGAATAATGTTCAACATAAACCTGTTGGAGAACCTGAAGGTCTACATCAGCAGTCGACCTCCACTTGTGGTCTTTATGATCAGTGTAAGCGCTATGGCCATAGCTTTCCTGACACTGGGTTATTTCTTTAAAATCAAGGAGATCAAGTCACCGGAAATGACAGAGGTACCGTACAAAAACTTCCTTAACAATGGGAATATTTATTTGAGAAACATGCTTAAAAGTTAACAAATTCCTTTTTTTTTTCCCTCCAAGAACTCTTTTATGGGAGTGCAGCAACATCTTATGGGATATTGCCTGCATTAATACCTCTAATTTTATGGTCTTTCAGTTGTTTAAATCATGACACTATTTGCTGTGCTTGGCAGGCAGTGGCTGGGACTGAGTGCTTTAATTTTTGCAAACATCTTATCCCATTCTTGAGATAACCGTGTTGGTGTTTGTGCTTGCTTCATGAGCCATTTAATCGATGTTAAATGGCTTGGAACTGCGGGCTGAAAAGTAGATATTAAAGTTGCACTGCTCTAGAGAAGTCGCAGCCAAAAGTTACCTTGCTAATCTGATGTGAGTCTTTGTGTTTGTTTTAAGGACTGGAACACCTTCCTCCTGAGGTTTAATGATTTGGACTTCTGTATATCTGAGAATGAAACCTTAAAGCATCTCATCAACGATACCACAACTCCAGAAAGTACCGTGACTAGCGGACAAGCACGGTCCTCTACACAGTCTCCACAGACTCTCGAAGACTCTGGTCCCATAAACATCTCTGTTACAATCACTCTGACACTGGACCCACTCAGACCATTTGGTGGCTATTCTCGCAATGTCACACATCTAAGTTCCACAATTTTTGGGCACCAAATTGGACTCTCAGGTATGCAAGACATTTTATTTGTATTTATTTATTTGTATCTTTTATTTTATTTTATTTTATTTTAATTTTATTTTATTTTTATTTTTTTATTTTAGTAATTTTGAATGGTAACTATGTAATCAAATTGTTTAGGAAAAGAAATAAAAGCTTTGCAACCTACTACTGGTGAGACGAAGCTTTTGCTTAGAATGTGTGTATTACCAGATTAGTTGTTAGCAGATTCCTATACAGAAGCCTTTATTTGTTTGCTTGAAAAGCTTTTCCGTGTGCTCAGGACGGGAAGATCTGCCAGGATTAGACTTTGCTGTGTAAAATGATCAGCCTAATAGCAGTGGAAGGTAATTTTTGATTCAAGAAAATTATGATCAGGAAGCACTTCTACAGTAAATATTTGGACAGCTCTATCCTGATGCATTTTCAAGTAGTTAAGTCAAATATTAAACTCATTAATGTACATACACTAGAAATCAAGTGGCATATTGTGTAAAACAGGTAATCTAAAATACAAGCGCATGCATGAACAAACTTCAGCATTGCAAACAGCAGCAAGATGGATAAAATTTCTGTGATATTGTGCTACTCTCCTGTCATTAAGTTTGGACAGGAGATTTAAGTTGTAGAGATTGAGCAGAAATGGCTAATAGAACTTCACTTAATTTAAACTTTTATACAGGGCTGTTTATACAGCATGTTATTATAGTTCTTAAATGTGTTTTGAATTTCAGAGATCTGTAAGAGATATTTGCTCTATCTCTAAATATCTAGTACTGTATTTTTTTTTTACTTCTACATGACCTATCAAATACATATTCCTTTGCAAGTTGCCTGAATTTATTTTCTGTTTTAATGTGACTTTATCTACATCAAGTTCCCTATCACTGCCACCTTTCTGTAGTTATGTCTGCATGAATATCTGCAGATGAAAAATAAACTTTAGAAAAATCATGTGTTTAACCAAGTCATGGAGAAGGGAAAGGCTAAAGAGCTGTGTTTTATTTGGTTGGTTTTGTTTTTTTTCTAATAAATTTCCCTGGGCATACACAAAATCACTTGTAAATAGTGAGTTTTTCTTTATTAACAATAGAGTAACAATTGTGCTTATTTTGGAGTCAGAAGAGATTGGAAAGACTGACTGCTTTTTTGTTGGGGGTTTTTTGTTCTCTTCATTAATAGTAAAGATCCTGGGTGACTCCAAAGGTACAGATCCAGGTTTATCTCTCATTTGTGCCCTTTCCTTGCCCTAGTGATTGTTGCTGAAATACTGCTGTGAACCAAATAATAATAATAATAATTAAATAAGTCTTTCTTTTTTTTTTTTTTTTTTCCGTAAAAGGCAGAGAATCCCATGAGGAGATTAATATCACGTTCACCCTGCCGGCTGCTTGGAACTCGGACGACTGTGTTCTGCACGGTCACTGCGAGCAGGTTGTGTTCACCACCTGCATGACTGTGACTGCAGCCAGCGGCGTATTCCCTGTCACCGTGTAAGTGTGACACTTCTAAACCCTCTTTCATAGACTGATCACTTCCTGATTCCTCAGGTGGTGCTCTGAGGTTCCCTTTTCCTGCTTTTCACCCCAGTAACAACCCTCTCTTGAGAGTCAAGGCACTTGCTGTCTTCTAGCAACATCAGATTTTTCTGTTTTGAACTGTAGCGTTCCCTGCCTTTCCACAAGCTGTAATTTAAGCTTCACTAGGAACAGCAGTCAATGAATATTTAAGAAAGATACCCTATAATTTATGTTCCCTGCCTTGTAGGCAAGCTAAGACCTAAGACTCTAAGGTTCTTACCCTCTTCCCTGCTGAGAGATCAGCACAAGCAGGATGTTGCTTTGCTACCACCCCCAGCAGGTACCTTTCATGAGAGTAGTTACCTCCCTTTTCTCTGGACTCTCTGACACTATTCAGGATATTTTGCTTAGCCCCAGATAGATTCACATGATCGCATGATGCTTATGAAAACCAGTGCTTTTCTAATTAAGCTGTGGGGTGTTGACTTACTGGAACAGCATGCAGTAAAATTCTGGTGTTGCTATAGGAACCATATGTTTTTATGCCTGCCTTTGGTTAAAGATTTTTTTCTTTGCTGTTTTGGAAGGTCCAAAATAAAATTGTATTTTACTCTGCTTTTGAGAAGACTGGGCTTGGCTCAGTTCAGAGACTTCTTGAACGTGGAGAATGGCAATTTGGGCACTAATAATTTCTGCTTTTCTGCAGTCAGCCACCACATTGTGTTCCTGAAACCTACAGCAATGCTACACTTTGGTACAAGATCTTCACCACAGCCAGGGACTCTAATACAAAATATGCACAAGATTATAACCCATTCTGGTGTTACAAAGGAGCAATTGGAAAAGTGTATCATGCTTTAAATCCCAAACTAACTGTTATAGTTCCAGATGTAAGTACCCACTGTGCTTTTATATGTTATGTTGAATAAATGCTTAGCTCAGGTTTAGAGCCAGGTTTGCCCTTGATGGAGGTGTTGGGTTCTGTATATCCTCCATGTGCCTCATGACGTTAATAAATAAGATTTGTATTTTGAAATAACTTGACAAAAGCCCCAGCCATTCTGTAGAAGGAGATCCTTAGTGCAGTTTTCTAACATGAGGAACATTTTGTCTCTTTATGCCCCAGAATTGGGGATCACTTTGATTACTATGCTGGCTTCGTAAAGGGGGAGAAGGTTGATTCATGAAGTAATTTCTGTGCTAATGTGCTAATTATTGCTTTAATATAAAGTACCAGCTATCAGTGCCTTGTCAGTAAATGCCTTTAATTCTCTGTGCAGGATGATCGCTCGCTAATAAACCTGCATCTCATGCATACCAGTTACTTTCTTTTTGTGATGGTGATTACAATGTTCTGCTATGCAGTTATTAAAGGCAGACCAAGCAAACTGAGGCAAAGCAATACAGACTTCTGCTCTGAAAAAGTAAGTATGGGTAACAAAAAACACTGGCTGAGAAGAAAACATAGAAAACCTTCTTTTTACATAGTTTATACAGGCTGCTTGTTCTGATCCTGGGGTGTATTTATTCCCTTGTAAAGATACGCATTCTTCATTGTAAATAAGACATAGGGGTGCTGTAAATGTGCTTTGTAGAGCCTTAGACGTGAACTGCCCTCCCACAAAAGTGGTTTATTGCAATTCAGTAAACACTATAATTCTATTCTTATGCCGTTATTATTATGTTGTGTTGTATTGCAGCATTGAATTATAGTATTGGTTATCTTAAAATTATCCCATATCACAAAAGACTTAACACTTTAAATAAAACATGGCACTTGCTTCTAACAGTTGTTATCAAAATTAAGCAAAATCAGTGATGAAACTGTTGAAAAATATGTTGACACATACTGAAAAAATATTGTTATTCAGTACTACATTAGAGGCCTGTATTTTGTTTGAAGGGTTAAATATGAATATATTTAATTGTAAATTAGGAGGCTAGTGTTAGTTTCATAATAATATTTTGATGATAATATTATGATGTTGGCATCATAAGACTATTTTATAGCTGTTTTCTTTTTTTTAAAAGTAGATATAATTATTAGATTAATCATGCTAAATACAAAACACCTTCAGACTGGCTTTAATTTCCCTTCCAAGTCAGACTTCTCAAGGTTCTTTGAAAAGGCAAGGGCAGATATGGCAGCTGCAGGGAGATAAGGAATATCACCGTTACAGGATTCTGAATTTGACTTAATTACAACTTCTGTTTTTCTTTTGTCTAGGTGGCTTTGTCTGAAGCATAATCCATCCTCTCCTTTTCCTGAGAATGACTGAGAAACCGTAATCATTGCCTGCTGAACCCAGAATGGGACTTAACACTCTGTGAATACATTATCTTGCAATGTTGGTTTATTCCAACCAAAGACATTTCAAGTGCCTGTAATTGATTTGTACATATTTATAAAGGTATATTCAGAATAGGTCAGACGATGCACTTGTTCCGCATTGTAGTGCGGCCAGAAACTTCAGTCTTTACCTGTGGACATAGCCGAATGTTTGTGTAGATATGTTTAGTGATATGGCTACATATAGTCAAAGCAAGATATTTTTGTCTAGCTGCATCTGGACAGGTTAAGATGCCTTTGCAAATGTCTCAATCAAACCAACAACTATATGTTTTGTTTTGTTTTGGTTTTTTTTTTGCCCAATGATATGTACAGCGTGTTTGAAACAGTATGCACCTTTGATATAATACTGCATTTCCAAAGCCACCAATCTACAACATGAGTTAAATGTGTATTTGTGTGGCCTAATATCTTTTTCCATTTGCTCCTTGCTTGCAAGAAGAAATATCAACATTTTTAGATTTTCTTCTTTTGAAAAAGAGAAATACATATTCACATTTTAATAGTGCTGTATTTAGGACAAACTTGTGCTTTTATTCATAGAAATTGATAGAAATTAAGAAGTAAAGTCCCATTTTAAAATCTTTCTTACTGAAAAATGCTAAGTTTGAATATTTTTTTCTTTTTTTTTTCCCATTGGCTTGCTGAATACCAGGGGATCAGTCGGTGTAGAGGTTATCTGGAAAGCTTTCCACTTGCCCCCCATCTACAGCCTTCTTCAAATACAGAACTTGCATCTTTGCTGCAGGGTAGCTTTCTGTACCCTTTTTTTTCTAGCAGGTGAACCTTAATAAAAGAGATGCATTGTATTAACGTTGTGTTGGGGCTCTGCGCAGCCTCGGGCAAGTGCAGCTAATAAGAGGAGAAGGAATCCCACAGTCTGTAATAGAGCTTCAATTTGAGACCCTCCATCTCTGAAAGGCAGCTGAAAAGGACACTTCTTTATTAGCTTTGTCCAATTCCTATTTAATGCTGTTCATTGAAGGGAGAATGACAAGGAGAGAGCTAGGGCTGTTTTGATTCAGGTCAAAGAAACTGTACAGTAAAACCCATGTTGTTTTCTGAGTCCATTCTTAAATCAGAGGAGTTATAATGTGCATTTCTCCCTCTTCCATTCTAGCTTTTGCTGTTTCTTTCTAGCTTGTTATTTAGGAAGCTCCTTAATTTCATGAGTCAGGATTTTCCTGCTGAGGTTTCCACCACTGCTTTTAAAATCTCACTTGTTGCCTTAATTTACCTTTTCATCTCATCTTTCAGCTGTCCTGTCAGGTAGTATAACTGCAGGTCTATAAACATGTGCATATATATATATTTTTTTTCTTCCTCTCTGATAAGTTTTGCCCTAAGTATGAAGACAAGACAAAAAAAACAAGTTAAATCCAAGTTTTGCTGGCATAAGATATGTAGTTTATTACCTATAGACACTATTGTGAATGGTACCCCACTGGTCTGCTGGCCAGTATGTGTAGGACTTTGGTAAGTTCTTAAATCTTCACAGCATTCAAAGCAAAATAATCACACTTTTCTTCAAAACATTTTTCCATTATAGCATTTCAGTTCCTTACATGGTGTTAACTAATGTGCGTTTTTCCCAGGGATGTTAAGGCAAAGCTTTAGAGATGGCCTGGTTTGAAGTCTGGGGATAAATATCAGGAGGCTTCTGTTTTCCTCCCGATGATGCTGCGGGCTAGCACTGCCTCACCAAAATGAAACGGTAAAGTGAAAACAGGCAGGCAGCTTCTCATGGAAATTATTGGAGCTGTTCCCAACTCGTGCGTACGCAGCCCTCTGCGTTAGTGCTCACTTCCAGAGTTGCCTAAGAGAGTGGCTTGATCTGGGGACCAAAGGCAGGGAGGGGGAAACTGAGTGGGGTTGTACTGCAGATCCTGGAAATAGCTAGGAAGTACCCAAGTGAACAAGAATTCAAAAAAAAAAAAAAAAAAAGAAGAAACTCAAGTCTTTTGCATTTCAACAAACTAAAATCCAACTGCAGAAATTCTAACTACAAGGTGGTGGGGAAAACAAGTTTGTGGGTTTTGTTGTTGTTTGGGTTTCTATTGTTTTTCTAATTTGGCTTTGCTATTTGGTAATTAGAGGGGTCTGCTTTGCAGTGTCACCCACTCTGTTGGAATACCAAGAAATCCTCAAGTTGTGATCCACAAACGAGGAAAACATGAAGGAGATGAGTTCTTTTGGCCTTAGCTCGTTATCCCTTTGCCCCCATGTATTGCAGCAAGATGAGGGTGTCCATCGGGCTGAAATGCTGCAATACTGAGGAACTTTGGGTTGTACTTAGGCGCAATGTACAAAAGTTAAATGCAGCCAAACAGAAGAGTAAAAACTTAATATTAAAGTTCGGATCATATTGATCTTTCCTTTTTTGTTTTCTTTTTCTTTTTAACTATGACTTGAATCAGTTTTGATTCTATTTGTACGTGTTTTCTTGTTCTTAGAAAGCTGCCATTTTCTGTTGCATTTTTCTTTGGCATTACATAGAGAATCTGAGCCTTGGTTTTCAACCCTCTGCAGATGATTGTAGGGTTAAGATGGCTTTCTTTGTTTTGTTTTTGTTCTTACATTTCACTTGTCTTGTTGCATGATGGTTAATAGCTGATTTGGAAATGACATTTCTCTCCTAGATTAATTTTGTGTTTGTAAGATGTGCATATTGCTTTGCAGAATAAAAACAATGAAGTTTATTCTGTTGTCTTTTATTTTCCTCACCAGTTGCTATGGAAGTTTCATAAATTATCTAAGCCGCGTGCACCAAGAGAAGAAAATACTTTTGAAAGTGCACAGTAGAATGGAAGTAGTTTGGAATTTCAAACCCTGTGTTGTAGTTCTATGCCAGATGCTTACAGAAATATATTTCTTTTATGTATTGTACAGTAGGGTACATAGCCCATACCCATCATGATAAATGCAGGATTTGTGACACGGACCAGTCTTTCGTGCTGTTTTTTTCTCGATGCTTTTTGCCTCCCTGTTCAGTCACTGCTAGGTAAAGCAAGCTTTATCAATCCCATGCCAAGTTGTATCCTTAATATCAGCTGGAGCACCAAGAAATGCATGGAAGAAGGGAGCTGAAACAGCTTGGTTGACACTTCTGAAACTCATGTCTTTTCTTAACCATCAAATGAGCTTTTGTTCCTTTTACCTGTATACGCATTTCTCTTTCTGGAATCCCAACAATTTCAGCCAAATCCTCTCTGTCCTCTGAGTTGTCAGTATTTCATAGGACTGTCAGCCAAACCACCACCAGGTTAACTTCTTGCAGCAGAGGAGAACTTCAGAGCGGGTAGGACTTCTGTAAGGACAGAAGTAACCTCTTGTGATTGCTGTTTTCAGCTCGCATGCCTTGGGCAAGGGTAAGAGATGTGGCCACTTTTCCTGGATGATTATCGTGCCTTCCACAGCCTCTTTGCTGCCGGCACCATGTACTTAATCACCTGAACGGAGACCAGATCCTGAGTATTTCAAAATACCAGTGAGTAGGTTGAGATCTGAAGGACGTGGATGGCGGTTGAAACCAAGATACTGCAGCCTGATAAATTCCAGCTCCTGTTATTCTGCAGCTGGAATGGGCAACCCGTGTGTTTGCAGTGCTTGATTAAGGAAAACACATTTCGTATTGCTCCTGGAAGCTTGCTGAATGTTAGGCATGAGTATGTGTGACAAGTGCAAGATGTACATGCGTTTCTGAGGAGCATGGTTCAAAGCGCTCGCATAGTGTTCTGACTTACCCTGCGTGTATCCAAACGGGGGCTATTCAGAAATGGTGACAAATGGCAGCATTGTTTAAAGGCAAATCTCTGAGGCGGTTTCATAGCTTTTGCTCAGGAAAGGAACTCTGAGAACTAATAGAAAAAAATAAAGTGATCAATTTTTGCCAGCTTTGACAAATCCCCTTGGTATGGCTGGAAGAAATCTGGCTCGTTCTGCAATACCTGCCCCAAATTGGCATTATTGCCCATTATTCTTGCAAAGTAATTCTTCTCTTTAGCCTCTGCTGCCAGCAATGGGGAGGAGAAAAGGCAGCAGGACTCGTATTCACCTGTTTTCTGTTAAACAAGCTCCTTTCATTACTTAAGCAGCCACTGTTTGGCAAACACAGGTTTGTTCAATGAGTTATATGAAGGGCAGCTTCCTTGAAGATCCTGTTTTATAGCTGTTTCCTGGTAGAGTTACGCTCAAGAAAGCTCATAGCAGGATGTAGGGGGAGCTCCCATTTATTCTAAAGTAAACACGGGCAACCTGCTGTCCGGAACATTTCACAATCCTTACACACAGGGGAAAAAGTATTTCACAACTTTGATGTAGGGACAATCTTGCAAAGCCCTGTCATAGTTTTAAAGGTGCTTTCAAGGCTCCTTTCAGGTTCCTAATAGAGCAACTTAAAGCTCTATTTCAGCGCGTAATACAGAGCAAAAAAGGCTGATTGCTGGATTGTTATAGAACATTTCCAGGTGTTGAAAGGTTGAAAGGGTGGGCTGCGCAGAAGGGATTCATTTGATAACACGGCAATCAGATGTTTATTTATAATGCCGACCTTTGATAACAAACTAAAATAAGTGCAATGAAAAATTATGTAAAGCTTGCTCATCTGGAAAACAAATGCAAACACCGTGTTTGCAATCAGATTATATCCCATGTTAGCAGGCTGGGGCTGAGAGGTACCATCTGCCATCAGTGGTGGCATTTCTTTAATCGCGGGGTTCGTGCCAAATATTTCGATAATACTCAAAAGTATTGCTGAAAATGAGGATCGGCATCTGTCTTCTCACAACAGTGCTTTTTTTTTTCTGCATGCAAATACCTTTACCCTTCCTCTTCCTTCCTCTTATAATACAGAATTTAAAGGAAAGTTGCCCTGAAGTTTATATGAGCAATTAAGCTGAATATCCATCTTTAGCTGCTGTAGCTTTTGCCAGTCTCTCAGGTGGAGCCTGGGTCTGCTAACCCCATGGCTGGAAGCAGCTGAGCTAAGAGAATAACAGAAATGCTGAGATCCAAGTTGCAACTTCACTGGATCAGAGTCGTCCTTGAGTACTGGTAAGAAAGCAGCGTCCCCCTCGGTCACGCGTGCCCTGAGTCTTCGGATACTTAGATTCCTCTCTCTGCCTTGCTGGGCGACTTTGGCAACTTGTTTGTGTTTCCATGTCCTTTATAAAGGAGTTTCTTACCGCAGTGACCTTTACTGATGGGAATTACTTACCCCAGGCTGTAACATCCATCTGACCAACCGCGCTGCGCTCTCCTGGGAGGCTATTGCAAAACCTGTAGGACTTCCCAGCAGGGCTAATACTCTTTGTCTTTCCAGGGTGTTTCTCTAGTACAAGGAAATCTCTGCTTAAGCCCTTGGTTGTTGCTTCACCCTTGTTAGGTCCTTCAAATGCAATTCTTGATTCTTGTACGTTGATGCAAACGTACAAGGGTTTCATTTGTAGCTACAGTGAAAGTGTAGAGTGATCCGTGAACAAGCTTTTCCATAGCTCTCATTAAGGCTTGTGAACAAAATATTTCACCGTATCCTGCAGTCATTAACACTTATTCCTTCAGAGGAACCTTTCTGGAATGACGTGCGGTAAGAGGGGGAGGAAAATAGCAACTTAGGAGGTGTCACACCATGGAGCTGCACTGCCTGCTGCTGCTGTGCAGCCGCTTCAGTGGGGAAGGGTGAGGACAAGCAGTTGAGAAGCAGTTCGGAAAAATGTGGGTAAATCCCTTGTGTCCCTGCACCCATGTGCCCCCAGAACTCCACCTAGCCAGTATTGCCACCTCCTCGTAGGCACAAGCATGAAAGGAAAGGGATTTTTGTGATCTGTAGATGGGGCTGTAGCCACATGGATCTCCTCCTCCTGTCTCCACGCTACCACTCAACACCCAAGGGAGATTTCCAACTGGTTTAACTGGCCGTTTCCCCAGGAGCTGCCGGTGTCCTCGGAGCCCGCAGTGACCTGCTGTGGTTGTTGCCGGCAGGGCTGACTTGTCTTCCCAGGGATCCGGCTGTACCTGCGGGTACGTCACGGAGGGAACTGATGGACGCAGCGCCGTGGACGAGCCCTTGGCAAGCCGACAGGCAGCACCGGAGCAACCGGATTCCTGCCGGCTGCGGCCGCGGGAGGTGAGTCCCCGGGGGCCTCCTGGCACCGGGAGCCCTTGTGGTTTCTCCTGGGTGGCCAGACTGGACTTCAAAGGGAGCCCAAAGGGGGTTGACAGAGCGTGGTCGGTGGCCAAGAGCTGGACGCGGGGCTGAAAACACCTGGGGGTTGGTTAAACTTGTTGTGAATCTCGGTGCGTCACCATCTGGAAACCGCTTTGGCTTCACGAAGGCTCTGGGAATGATGAGCATCAACTTGAAAATGATCTTTCCAAGGAAATCCTCAGGCAGATCAGAGCTAGTACAGGTAACCCGAGAGAGAACAGAAAGAGGGAGAAACCAAAACCTGACCCAGGTCAGGAAAAGGGGACTGTAACCTCTGCAAGAAGCTCCTTTGAATCAGGTATGTTCCCGAGAGCAACATGAGGAATAGGGAGCTGGGGAGGAGAGCTGGGAAATGCAAGTGGTCACCGGGCCAGACGCGAGGTGGGACCTGGGCAGACTTTAATGGGGCCGGAGGATGCGGTTTGGGCAGCTCTGCCCCGCGCCTGCTGCTTGCGTCCCAGCACCGCTAGATGGTGGCAGGAGCCCGGCCGCCGAGAGCCTTGGAGCTGCAAGTGCAGGTCTTCGATCCTGGTATTCCCAAGGGGTGTTAGTTAATGTGCTCCCTTGGATGCGGTGAGTCGGCAGGTTTGGTGCTAGATCTGGGTGCCGTGCTCATTTCTAGCAGGGAAGATGGGGATTTTCTGGCAAGTTGAACTCAATCTGCCTCCCGTTGAGGCCTGGGCCCACGTGCCCAAGCTGAGGAGAGCTGGTAGTGGGAAAGGTAACAGCGAGAGATTTGCAGTGAATAAACTGCAATTTATTGGCAATTCCCTCTCCCATTCCAAACGGGAACGCTCCCCGAGCAGAGCCGGCTGAAGCGTTTGAACAAGCCTGCGCTATCGATCGAACGTGCAGAGGTATTTCCCCTTCTCCCTGGTGACAGGCATAAATGTCAGCCCGAGATTTGGCACTAGGGGTGGCTGACGAGTGCCAGAGCCTTCTTAATTCACAACTAATGCGCACGGTGATGTCAGCGAGGGAGAGATTTCCAGGAGGATGACTCAGACCCCTGCTCGCAGCAGGAGATTAATATCTTGTCCAGGGCCCAGCCCCTGCTAACACTGCCCAAAGGCCCCGCACTCGTTTGGAGGATCTGAGCCTTCCCCCTGTCTCCTATTTTAAAGGAACTAAAGTCCCTCTGTTCCCTGTCTGGGATGGCTCAGGGGACTCTTCCTCTCTCCCGGCCCAGGTTTCGATCCTGCTTTAAGGACAGAGGCTCCATGTGAAGTTCCTGCTGGTTCTGAGCAGGAGAATGAAGTGATGGGGTGCGTTCCTGGCACACGGCGCTTTTCTCGGTGCTCTGGGAGCACAACCTGCTTGTAATTATTTATGACACTTCATCGTGCACGAATATTCATAGATAGAAAGGAAGCATTTGGCGTAGGGGATCGCCCAGCAGTGTCTGCTGTGGGTCTGCCAGCTCACATGAGGGTGCTGTGCAGGCAGGGACATAGGCTAGAAAAATATTATTTTATTTTCCAATAGAGAAGCTCTTTCTGTCCACCCCGTGGTTGCCCAGGCATGACAGCACATGCAGGAGCTAGACCAGGGCCTGCAGCGCTGAGGGAGGCGTTTACGCTGCCGCACGCGAGGGCTCTAATCCTCCCAGAGCCAGGGCACAGCTGGAGCAAGCTCGGAGCCCGGTGTCCATTAGGGCAGCTCGGAAGCTGCTGGGTTGGAGCCGAGAGAGGAAGGGAGTCCTGCAGCACCCAGGGCTGGATGGAGCCCAGTGCCGCCTGGGAGAGCGGGATACGCAGGGACAGAGAGTCGCCCATGGAGAGGGTCACCCAGCAGAAGTCAAAACCCCCCAAATCTGCTCAAATCGAAGATGTGAGCAGAGCCAAACTGCTGAGGAATGGAGGATGAAATATGGAATTTGAATAAGGGAATCTCGGGGCAATGTGGCACCGGCTACTGCGGTGCCGAGGTTTCCTCTTGAGCCGTTTGTGGCATCAGGTACATCAGTGGGAGCTGAAGTTCCCAGTTGGGCAGTAGATGCATCCAGGCTGCTCTGCCTCGCTATGAGCCCCCCGTCGTGATGGGAGGGGACCCTCGGGGACGGGGTGACGCTCCCGGGAGCGGGACGCCCTGCACAGGGGGCGGCTTCAGCCGTTCCCAGCCATCTGCCGCGGGGACGGCGGCTAAACCGCCGCAATCCCTAAGTCCCCGGAGCCCATCTGGCGCCGCGCTGATCTGGCTGCCATGAGACCATCTTAAGTGCATCGTATTAGAGCCGAGTTGTCCTTGTTCAGGTGTGGAAGGTATTATTAGCCTTTGGGAGCCCCTCTTTTCCATGTGCCTGCAGGAATCGGACACCTTTGTGTCTCCAGGGCTCTGCTTAGGGAAGCGCCGTTTGCACCAAGAGCATCTCAGCAGAGGGGATTCAAAAGGCATTCCCAGCCTTGCCTGTATTGGAGCCTGGGGACAGGGACACAGCTGCTGCGGGTGCTCCCTGTGCGCGTCCTGTGACATGGGGACGGCAGGAAGCTTGTGGCACTCGCTGGTAGCACGAGGTGTCTGCTAGATTTCCTGGGAGCAGCTCGTAAATGTGTCTATTGCTGGACGCGTGATGGTGCCCGCAGCGCCGTACCTGCCCGGTTGGGTGATACCGGCACCACTGATGGCAAAACCAGATGGCACCTTGCTGTGAAAATCATTTATTTTCCTGTTTGCAAAGCGTTTATGCAGGCTGCACGCTCTGCCTGGGAGCTGGTGCCTTGTTCATTCTTGTTCATTTACCCAAAATAGGTCACTTTTAGGCCACAAGCATCTGTATTTTTGCTGTTTCAGAAAGCCGCCATGTAACCCCAGCACGCCTGTGAGCTAGCTAATTCCTGGAAATAGGAAAAGCTCCATTAAAAATGGCTCTCCATCCAGCAGGCATCCCCAGGCCTGTCCATTAGCAGCATGCTGCACATTAGTGTGGATTGCTCCTTGTTCTGGCAAGGGGAAGTTTTCCCTTTAGTTTGTTTGTTTTCACCTGATGGGAGAGGATGCCAAGGATGTGCTAGAGAAGCCAAGTTGAATTCCTCCTGCTTCCAAAGTGCTGCAACCTGAATCGACTTCAGGTGGGAATCCAGGGATGTGTCTTGTACCCGCTGGGACCTCTCCATGGGGACATTTGAGACACTGATGTGAAGGAAATGGAGGGCCAGGACCGGGGCAATGGGCAGGCTCTCCGATTTCCTGGAACATCCTTGGCTTTGGGAAACACCAAGCAGCCACGGCCAGACACCCTCCTGCCATGCGGGGCCTCATTAAGAGGATTCCTAAGCTGCACCGAGGCGCCCTCAGCAGATAAATGTTGCTCTGTTATGTTCTCCCTCACCACCAAACTGTTGTTTTACTCTGATTGCGTTTTTAAAAGAAACAGAGCACTTCTCACCGTGTTCAAATCCAGCCTGTCTTGTTGCTCTGGTGCTGAGGGATTGGGTTTTGTATGTATTTCTATTAAAATTCACAACACACAATAAAAATAATGGCGAGACTAACCGCTGCTCACGGAGGGTTTAAGGCTGCTGTTTCTAGTCAGGAAATGCCTTACAAAGCGAGGTGTATATTAAGATAAAGCAGCCTGGAATAAGAAGCATAGCTGCATTTCTGCAATTTAGACTTTTAAATTTAAAAAAGCCCCTACGCTCCTGTTCCGGAGCAGATAAAGGCTCAGCTGGATATCTGCAGGGAAACATAAATCAGATAGAGACCCCGATCCAAGCGTTTGAAAAACCCGGCTTCTCATCCCACCTTATGCTTCTTGCTTCAATCTCCCTCATGTTTCAGCTGCAAAACAGGGATGAAACCTCCGTGCTCTTATTGCTGCGGAGATGGAGCAGCTCGTGCGGGGCTGCTGTGCTGCAGTCTCTGCAGCGGGGTTGCTTAGGTAGGTTACGTTTAGGGAGGGTTTTTGGTTGGAGCCGCCGCTGTTTGCCGCTCCGCGCCGCGGATTGAATGGAGAATGAGACGTTCGGGGCCCTCCCTGCAGGAGCGGCTGGAATTCAGAGCGCTCCCGGGTTACGGCGGCGGAGGCGGCTGCGGGCAGGGAGGGCTGCAGCATTTTGCTTTGAGTTGGTTTCTCTTTCTTCTCCCGCCTTTCAGGGCTTTCCCTTGTGCCCCGCCGCGATCCGCCCGCCACATCCATCTCCTCATCGCTTATCTGCGGCTGCCAGCTCTGTGGCCGTCCCTCCTCGGGGGCAGAAGTGGCACTGGTGGCGCTGACAGACAGCCGAGAGCAGCCCGGACCCCGTGGTGAAGCCCTCCTCTTGCTTCCACGTTCTTTTTTCCCTCCAGTTCCCAACCAGGACATTCCCATATAACAGCACAGGAGAACACGGGGAGTCTCCTGGCCAGCGGGTGTTTGTGGTTGGCTTTCCATGTGCTGCTTTCCCTCACGGACTGCCTCTGCTGGGCTTACTCTGACTATCCTTACAAATCTGGGCCCGAAATGGCCTAAAAGGTGGACACACTTCAGCAAAAGGAGTTATTTCAAAGCTCTGAACCTGCCCCAATCCCCCGAATCGCTTTGAAGAGCTGTTGCTCTCTTCAAACTCCATTAATTTGTCCCCCTTCTGAAGAAGGAGGAGATGGGGAACATTCAGTGAAAGGTCCAAGATTTGATCCAGTTGGATCCTAGATTGTCTCCTCCCTCCTCTGATTAGCAATATCCCTCTGGCTCTCCAAGGTTTAACAGCATCATCATCTTACGGAGGAAAGTAAGCTCTGTGCTCAAGGAGCGAGACCTGTTATCTAGATTAGGCCTGAAAGACTAAGCAGGGAAGAGAATTGAATTTGGGCCGTGTTGCCACCATCTGGCCTTGGATAAGCTTCATCTGTTCCCGTTTGTCCCTTGGCCGAATGTTTTGGGGCTCCTGGGAGGTGCATTGGTGAATGCAGCAGGTTGAGGGCTGAGGCCACGTTGCTGAGCTCTGCAGCGTGTTGTAGTCCCTCTCCTGGGTTAATTCCTGCTTCTTATTCAGGGAAAAAGAAACACAATCGCCCAGTGTCTGCAATGACCTCCCAGTGCAGCAGCATCTCCACAACAGCGGCTCGTGCCGGCCGAGAGCGGCCGAGTGTCCGCGTGGGTGACGAGCGCCGACGTGACGGCAATTTGGTGCCACGTGGGAGCAGAGAGCGGATCTGCCCTGGGCATCAGTCCGGGCATCTCCGCGGATCCGTCGCCCTCGGCGGGTACCCGAGCGCTGCCCTTTGCACCGAGTGTCCCTGCAGTGGCCGCAACCGCAGGCGGTTGATTTTCCTGTGATGGCTTCATATTAACTTCAGTAACCGATGGGAGTTACTGGTTTTAATTACTCGGAGGCTGAGCAAGCCCAGGGACTGTGTTTAGAAACGTTCTCTAAATGCTCTGGCGCTTGCACATTTGCATTCCCCTTGCACGCGGTATCACTGAGACGGTGAGTAATGCCCACAGAGGAGCCCTACAGAGGGAAATTAGATCCCTGCTTTTCAGCACAGCTTCTATTTTCTCTTTTTTTCAGATTTCAGGCCTGAATTTTGCCTTGCTGCTCACCTGCACGGCTAGTTTTCCTTTCTACAAAGCAAGGGCCAGGGCTCTGTTACACGAACTGCTCCTACTCCCGAACGTTGCCTTGGAGAGGTGGCACGAAACACAAAGACCGAAGGGCCCGGACAAGAGATACGATCAAACGTGGCCCTGGAAGCCGATCTGAGAGGTGAAACAACATGATTCCTGCACGGAACGGATGTGAGACATCTAACTTGGTCCTCAAAATCCCAACTCTAAACTTCAGGCATTGCCCTGTGCCCAGGGCAGCGCGCTGTCTCCCTGCATCAGCCTAATCTAGTCAGATTTTTCCTTTTTTCCCCTTAGGAAAGCTGTTACTTTCCTCCTATTTGCCTTCTTCCAAAGGTTGGTGCTGTTATTTTCTTGTCCTACATCTTCTTGCCGTGATGGGAAAAATAATCCTATTTGAGTTGCTTAAAAGACATATGAAAGGAGCAGCTTCTGCTACTTTTCTGATTTCCCAGGGCTGTATATTTATCACCTGCAGTGAGAGCCGTGGGTTGCACTGCCTCAGCGGTTCCAGCCCAGCTCCTGCCCTGCTGAATCCCCACACAGTTGTTTTGTGTTTAGCAGACAGTAACATCTTTCTTTTGTGGACGCATTTTCCATCTGGGCTGCGTTATTCAGGCATCCCAAGGAATGTTTTGAACTGCGCCTTCCCTCCCCCTCTTCCTGGGAAACAAAGATTTTATGCAGAAGACTTCGGCGGGCCTCGTATAGCCGTGGTTAATTAACCACTTTCCCCCCTTTTTGTTACTTTTGGTGCAATTAATGATTAGAACTGGCCTAATATTTGCAGCTGCAGGCTGGCCGCATGGGTCTGCGCCTTGGGAGGCCTTCTGGAGGTCGGGGAAGGAAAATGCATCATTTTATTGCCTTTATGCATCTTTTTGGCATACTCTAAAATTGGGCTTGGTTTTGCAAAGCCCTTGGTGCTCTGGTCCCCCCCTTCAAGGGGAAGGAGTGAAGCCCCTTGGGTTTGGTTGGCAAAATCGGCTTTAAAACAGGCTGCGCTTTGCGCCAGGGGAGCCTAGACTCAATATATCAGAGTGGATCAGGTCAGCCTGACTCGGATTAGTGTGTTTCGCCGGAGTGACCCAAAAATGTTTGATTATTTCAATGAGATGAAATTGAAATTCGCCGCCGGAGCGTTGCATGAGGAGCCAGTGTTTATTCCCCTGCGGATGGGGCTTCCCAGGCATTCCCAGCACTCCTGGGATGCAGGTCGACTCTGAAAGGGGCATCATCCCAGGCGGATCCTTAGGAATTCAGTCCGGCCAGGGAGCCTGACCCGGTTTGGGGAGAGCGGATGGAGCAGATGCGGTGTTAAAGGAAAACCCAGCACAGCAACAACCCCAGCTGCCTGTTTTCACACCACTTCGTCCCCGTGAACTGATAAGGAATTGCAGCGTGTCCCAAACAGGGATATTTCCTCGCGTACCTAAATGGAAACTTTGGTTCATAATTGCTCTTTCTGAAGTATCAACTTTCTACCCAATGTTGGAAAGGAACCAGTGGTTTAAGCTGCTCTCTGGGGCCGTTCGGACCTCGGTGCAGTCTGTACTGAGGGTCTCACTCCTGCTGCTCCCTAAAAGAGCATCGTTCCTTGCAGCAACCTCAGCAAAGTTAAAACCAGGAAGATAAAGCTTCATTTTGTAGCTAAAGCTTCATTTTGTAGCTAAACCGGGTCCCTTCCGTGATGCTCCACAGTGCGGGAGTAGCTTCCCAGGACTCGTTTGGGCTAATTTTCTGCTCTTTCACATGTCCTGGAAACAGCCCCTTCCTCCCAGATAAAGCCCTGCTGAGAGTATGGAGCTGTAGCAACGTGCACGTTCCACGTAGGAGATGAAATGAGGATTTATCTGCTGCCCCCCCTCTCCCATCTGCACATGTTTTCCTTGCTGGACAGCAGGTAGGAGCCTCGTCTGTCTGTCTGTCTGTTCGCTTTAATACCATAAAGTGACACAGACCCTTGGTGAAACAGCCCCAGGGTGGATCATGGTTGTCGGACTCATCCCTGGTGCTTCCCGCTGAGCCGGGGGGAAGATGCTGCTGCCCTTGGTGAAACGGAGCCCTAAGCAGCTTCCCCCAAATCGGATTCGCACCCGTTTGTCCCTGCTAAACAGCCGGGGAACCCAGCTCCTCCTGGCCGCGCGCAGGTTCTTCCGCAGCGCGAGTTCGAGCAGCGGCTTCCTGTGCAAATCCGGGGGCGGAATAACGCGGCCGGCGCCGCTCCTGCCCGGCATCTGGCATGGGATTTGGCACGGCCGAGGCTGCCGCAGAGCCGGGACGCGGTGTCGGCCGCTGCGCTCTGCCGATGGAGCAGCGGGGTCGGGATAATGGAGCTCAGCAGGATCGGGATAACGGAGCTCAGCGGGGTCGGGATAACTAAGCTCGGCTGACACTGTGAGGCCACCAGTTCCTGTTGGGAATGGGTCGCTAACGGCAGGGATGCGCACGGGGAGGCGTTTGGCCCGCTTGGTTTGAGTCCTAGTGGTCCCAGGTTGTCCCCAGAGGCCGCTGTGGCCTGGTGCTCACAGCCAGCTCCGCCAAGAGCATGGATCTTGCGGAGATGTTGGATAATAAATACCCGGCGGCGGCTCCGGGAAAGGGAAAACTCGCCATCGCTGCCATCCCGGGCCGAGCGCTGCAATCCGCGCCGCCCGGCGTGGCTGGAGCTCCCCGTGCCAAAAACCTTCATTTTCGCATCATGACGCGATGCCGGGAAACATTTGGAAGCAATCAGGAGCGGGAGGCGAGGCGGGACGCTGGCTCGGCAGCGGCGCAGGCAGGGCCGCCTCTCCGAGCGCGCGAAACCGGAGAGGGGATGGGAGACCCTCGGGCCCGAAGGCACCCAAAATCATTAAATGCCCCCAGGGCAAAACGTTCCTGCAAGTTATCGCTGTCTCCGGGAGACGAGTGTTCCCAGCGGCTTTTTCTGGGCAAATGCAGCGCTCTTGGTCCCTGGGTTGTTCCTCTTTGTGTGGACATGGACCTTGCACCTTTCCCCTTTAATTCCCAGGGACTTTTCCATGCCGGCAAGAGGGTTTCCAAGAGCCGCTGCGGAGGCAGCAACCTGCCAGGGCTGGTCCTGGGAAAGATGAGTCCGCAGGCAGGTTTCCCATTATCCGGAGTCCTCCACGGAAACAGGAGCTGCGGATTTCCAGCGAGTTCCTTCCATCTCGCTAATGAGCGGGCCGAGACCTGCAATTAAACCGGCCTTTGGCTGCAGTGACGGCTGCGGTTGAGGTGCAGATAGAGGGGACCCCATAGCGCGCAGAGGGGAAGGCAGCGGCTGCTGGATTTTGGGGCTGGATTTTGCCATTGCAGGAACAGAGGAGGGTTTTTCCCTCCCCTTAGGGCTCTGTCTGCTCTGCAGCTAATGAGACCTTCGTGTCAGAGCAGCTTTCAAGCAGCAAGAGGAGGAGGAGGAAGGCTTTCCCCGTACTGCATCCGTATTTCTCCAGCTGCTCATGCCGTGGTCTCCCTTGCTGTAGGCGGTAGCAAAAGGGATTTTTTTTTACCATTTCTTTTCCTATTTCACTTGTCTTTCCTCGCTGTAGCCACACAGAGGGAATGAATCCAAACAGGTCAATATGGGGAAGCTTCATCCACGTCCCCGGGAAACATAATTACTTCTACGCCAGATCCTTTCATTTCGCCTTCAAAACGTCTCTCGGTGCATGTAACGCGCCTCAGAATTTATCTCGGAGTCCAGTTCATTGCGTCTTGCTGCATTTCAGGGCTGTCTCGCTGCTGAGACCGGTCGAAAAGCGGAGGATTCGGCTGCCTTTTGCTCTTTCCGAATCGCGTTTCTCAATTCGGCCGTGGTGCCGGGGACGCCACGGGCAGATCCGCTGCTCTCTGCTTGCCGGACCCGGCATTAATCACGTGAGGAAATACCATTAGCTCTGGGATTCCTTGAAATGCCACATGCAAAGTAATATTTCTAATAGTTTTGCACTGGGAGTAGCACCGAGCTGAGTCGGCTACTGACATTTAAAATTAATCAGCATCTTCATCCCTATCAGGAAAAATCGGCGCTTTGGGGAGAAGCGGTAGCTGAGGGCTCGAGCTGCAGGCTGAACAGCCAAGAACCTCCCCAAAAACCTGCTGGGGAGCAGGGAAAGCCACAGGGTTTGACACGGTGACACATCTGACATGGGGCACAAGAGTCTCCAATGACACCGTCATGGTGAGGGCATCTTGAAAAGCATCAATTTATGGGTGTTTTGGGAAACATCCCACTGTGACTAACCCACTTTCAACCCTACTTGTCTAGGATGGATTTTCCAGTTTGGGATGGGAGTCCTGGTCAAAAGCTGCTGTCAGAGAGTGGTTTCCTACCAGGCTGTCTGCAGCATCTGTGCCGTGTAAGTCTGGGAATACACGGAGGCAGATCCGGGAAAAGCAGTCAGCCCTTCCTGGGACGGGAAGGTAATTTTATCTGACTTGAGACCAAATGTAGCTGTGCAAAAATGTGAAAAAGCAGCTAGAAATTGAGCGATGGGGTCAAGGAGATGAAACCAGTTGTGTCCGCTCCAAGGTACTTGTGTTTGGACCTGCAGGGCTCCAGCTCAACGCATCAACCCGGAGGCTCCCGGCCTCTACGTAACGCCTGGGAAAGCTGCATTTTCATTTTGATGTGAAACAGGGACCGCTCTTATCCCTGAGTTCTGTGGGAAGGAGAAGCCCTTTTCCGTGCTCCCGTGACCCGCAGTTGTTTCCTTTCAAAGCAGGACCCTCTCCAACACCCCCTCACCATTAGCCATCACCAGGCGGACGAACGGCGGGGAAAAGCAAACCCCCTTAGTCCATTAATTTGCAGTTTTGCACACATCTGTCCCAAGGAAAAAAATGTGCGTTGGCTCCGGAGCCGGTAATGGGTTTTGCAGAGCGGATTCCCAGCGCGGGGACGGGTCCTGCCCCTCGGCGCGGGCACCGGCGCGCTCCGCGTCGCTGTAACAAGAGCCCGCGCGGCCTCGGGGTTTATTTTTACTGGCTTTGTCCTGGGTGCTATAAATAAACGCCATGGGGAGCAGCAGATAAACTATGTGCCCCGCGGCCGGCCGGTGGCAGGAGCGCAAAGGTTGGGTTTGTTGGTCGGCGCGCAGCCCTGGTTGCCCCGCGCGGGCAGCGGGGACGACACGGGGCTTCGGGCTTGGATTCTCCGTCCGCATCCCGTCAACGCGGCTCCACGCTGGCCTGGAGGGTGGATGGTGAGAGGTGGAGCAATTCCCTGCCAGGGGAAGCCTCTGTTTAATGCAAAGATGCAAAAATGCCCCAAAATTCTGCAAGGCCTATTGCTTTGCCTTTGCCTGGGTGCCTTAACCCAATACAGCTCAACCCAAAATGTAGCTTTTAGTCATTGCAGCAGGACGAGCTGCAGCTGGGGCAGGGCAGGTGTCACCCCGCAGGAGCTGGCTCTCCGTCCCCGTCAACCCCGGTGCAAACGAGCAGGATCCTGCGCCCTCCTCCTGCTCTGGGCACGCATCTCCTGGTGGCATTTGGCCTTTGGGGTGTTAGGAAGGACTCTGTGGGCCTGCAGCCTTCGGCATACGCGTGGGCTGCCTTCTCTTCAGCAACACAAGCCCCTCTCTGTGTCCGCGGGTGCGCAGGGGGGAGGCTGCAACCCCGTGCCCTCTCCCTCGCTGCGCCGGGATCCATCGCGTTTGCACGACGCTTCGTGCCGTGACGCACGGGCCAGCTCTGCGCGGGGCGCTGGGCCACAGCCGCCACCGCGAGGGCGCCCATCGGTGCCCCCAGCGCCCGCAGGCCGGGGGGGATCCGGGTGTCCCCCGGGCAGGGCGCTGTGTGCAGGGGATGCAAGCGCCGAGGAGGTGGCAGCGCTGCCCTGGCATCGCGGGGACAGCGGGGGGGGTGCTCTGGTGACACAGAGCGAGTCCCCGGGTCCCCCCTGCCCCCGGCCGCGCTGCGCGGGCTCAGCCCCAGCCCGGGC
>JAWLRI010000482.1:1268669-1278740 GCA_034781795.1 Crypturellus tataupa | reverse complement strand
TTTATTTTATTTTATTTTATTTTATTTTATTTTAGTTTAGTTTAGTTTAGTTTAGTTTAGTTTAGTTTAGTTTAGTTTAGTTTAGTTTTTATTTTATTTTATTTTTATTTTTATTTTTATTTTATTTTATTTTGCTTATTTATTTTTCTTTTATTTTATTTTTTAACTGCCTCGTCCCTGTTTTGCACGAGGGCAATTTCTACTGAGTCCCAGGCCGGAGCTGCTCTTTTGCGGCACATTTTGCACTCAAAGCAGCTGCCTGGTTTTGGTGCGAGACCTCTCCTTAAGGAAGAATAGACTTATATATATATATATTAGGGAAAAATGATCATTTTCTGCCTTTCCAAGCCTTCAAAGCTTCGGTACTCACAAAGGATTTGCTTTCCCGCAAGCAGTTTATTAGCCCAGAGCATCTCTGTGCACTGGACTGTGGTTGCTACAGAGCCCCAAGGATCTGTTTGCTTGAATTAAGCACCAGGGACAGGAGAAAGGGAACTTTTAGCGTTAACGATCAGCAAATTGCATGTGAGGTCGTGAGGAGTAAGATGGGTCTGACGGGGGTCATAAATTGTTGTTTTTTGGTAGCTGAAACAGCTGAATTTTACTTTGGGCAACCGCTGTGTTACACAGTTAAAAAAATGAGCTTGATCTAAGCTGTTCCCAGCATGTCCTTGTCCAGGCTCCAGTAGCAGAACCTCCAGCCTGTCCCCAACCAAGTGACTCCAGCACTTTGCCGTCCCCATGGCCCCTGTTTTGCCCCCCTGGCTGCGGTTTTAGACTCTCTTTTAGGCAGAACCCATCCAGACCCAGCCTCACGCTGGCCACGTTTGCTTTGACTTTTGACTCGTCTTTGGCTTTTGCCTTAGTGCAAGAGAACCGGTTTGCAGCTTGTGATGGCCCTGGGGCATTTGCCCCAACACCTCTGTGCAGAGCAAAGCAAAGCAAAGCAGATTTCCCCATCCTGGAATGGGGATCGCTTCCTTCTTGGCTCCTTGCTGGAGGCCACCAATGCTTGAAGAGCCACGTTGGTGGCTGGGATTTGCCCCATCTAATATTGCTCCTTCTGGTCTGTTTTCCGCAGGATTTAGGCATGGAATCGACCTCCCTGGATGACGTCCTCTATCGCTACGCCAGCTTCCGCAACCTGGTGGACCCCATCACCCACGACCTGATCATCAGCCTCGCGCGGTACATCCACTGCCCCAAGCCGGTAGGTACCGTCACCCCCGGGATGGGCTTGGAGTGGGAAGAGCAGCTCCATGGGGATGCGGAGATGGAGATGGAGAAAACGGCCGGGTCGGCGTGGTGGTTTTGTGCCCTTGGGTGGCTCGATCGCAGGGTTTCCAGCTGCTCTGGTGACATTCGCGTAGTGTTAGTCTTGTACTTTGTTTTGCAAATCACTTCTGCTTTCGGCCACTTCTTGCACCACCAGGAACAGTTCCTGCCTTGCTGGGATAACGTCCCGTCCCGCTGCCTTGTGCAACATTTATCACATCCGCAGCCACGCGGGAGGCCTTGGCAGTGCCTTCAAGGCCAAAGTCCCCAACGCGCTCGTCCTCCTCGGAGCTTGGGCTCCCATGGGAGCAGGTTTCCCTCTGCGCGGGTTGGCATCACTTCCCGGGGTGGTTTTGGCCTCCTGCTCGTTCTGTGCTGCTGTTCCCAACCTGTAATTGTGGGAGGAGAGCAGCTCTGCTCCATGGGCACGCAAAGCTCCAAGCGGATGGCTGGAATCTGCAATATTCCTGTGCCGAGGAGGTGGCCTCCTTCCCCGGTACCACGCTGTCCTCGAGGGACATTTCTGTCAGCATTTTGCCTTGGAGCAGAGCACAGAGGAGCTGCAGGTTCACGTGTCCAGGCTGCGTTTTTCTTTCCCTTTGCGCATTGCTCATCAGGAGCTGAAGGTGCAGGAGCAAGCAGGAACTTCAGGGAGAAGCAGGATCGTGGTTTGTGGAAAACCCGGTTGAAGGTTCACAGAGCTGCCAGGTGGGACAGCTCCATTGCAACAACCTCTTTGCTGAGGGGAGCTCCTTGGCACCCCTCGAATTTGCCTGGGGCCATAAGAGAGCAGAAAATCCCATATCCCGCGTGTGGCTCTCGTATCCCGCGCGCAGACTGGTCGGGCTCCGCTCAAAGGCGCCGGGAGCAGCTTGCGAGGCCACGTGTTGACCAAGGAGGATTCACCCCAAGCCTGATCTGTCCCTGGACTACAGAGTTCTCCATGCTTTTTTTTTTGTTTCCTTATGGGGAACAAATTCCTCCCTTTCTCCTCCCGCTTAGGGCGCTGGGATGGGAACAGGAGTAGCCTATTTTGAGGCATCTTTCCAGCGTGTTGCTCCCACGTGGAAGTTGCTGTCCCCAAGCTGGAGTGACCGAGCTGGTCTCTCCTGCATGTGGAGATGAGTGGGCAGCCCCGGAGCAGCCCATTTTTCTGCTTTTCTGGGGTGAAAAGCCCGTTTGGGGGAAGTTTTGCAGGAACCGTGTCCCAACAGCCAAGCTGCATTTTCTCCATGCCTGTTTTCTGTTCCAGGAATGCCCTGGGGTCCCTCATCCCCCAAGGGAAAGGGAGTTGTTTCCCATTGAGCATTGTTTTGGATCAAATAAAAACTCCTCCTGCATGGGAATGGTTGCCAATGTGGGAGCAGCACTTTCCCATGGTTTTGGAGCAGAGCTGGTTTTGCCTGTGTAGCTCTTGGTGAAGATCTATTTTCTTGTTCCCTTTTGAGTCATTTGAGAAATATATGCACAAGTGCGGCCTTTTTTGCTCTGTCTGGGCTCTGCTTCAACCAGGTTTGCAGTGTGGTTTTGGGGCTATAAATTGTCACCCTCAAAGGCAAGAGGAAGCTCGTCACCTCGCTGAGTTTTGCAGCTCCTGGGTGCACAAGGACAGTGGCCCTTGTGCCTCCTCTTGCAAAACGCTGCACAGATTGCAGACACGAAGCGCCACGGGAGCACTAAGTTGTTCTTCACTGCAAAAAATATCATAAAAGGACTGGTTTATGAATGCAAAAAAACCCACCCTTAATATCCGATACAAAAGCAAAGAGGATAATAGTGTTTCAACCATCTCTATCAATTATATTCTCTATTAATACTGTTTTTTTTTTCTGCCAGTCTTGCTCCGAGTGTGATACTCACTCTTTATGGGTATCTAAGACCTCTGCAGTAGATCAGTGCATCCTGCAGGATGCTGCGAGGCTCGGGCTGCGCTAATGACGACTCCGCTTCTCTCCGAGCTCCGTGTGTCGTGCCCTCTGCCCGTGTTTTCTTTGCAGAGGGAGAGACGGTGCCTTTCAAGCGCCCGCGTGCGCGCCAGAGCTGAACAGAGCGTGCCTTGGAAACGGGGGAGATTGCACCGAGGGCTTCTTCTTTGCAGCTCTTGTAAAAATTGAGGTTAAAATTGAATAACGGCGAGGTCTGGAGGAGCTGGGATGATATCACTGCTGGCAAGTTTGCAGCTGGAGCGCTGCAGGGAGGAGGGGAGGAAAGCTGTGGAGAGGCGGACGGTGCCTCTCCCGAGGGCGAGGGGTATCCGGGGGGTCCGGATGGCTCCCGGTTAATCAGTCTTGTCCATGGGAAGGGCAGGAGCCCAAGGATCCCCATGCAAAGGGGCAGCAAAGGGGCAGCTCTCATTCCCCCGTGCATCCTCTCCAAAGAAGCTGAGGAAGCGTCTCCCAGGGAAAGGCCGGGCCGGGAAGCAGGGCCCTCATTAAGCCGCAGCAGCGCCGTGTTTTATTGATGCTTGCAGATGGTAATTGACATTTGCGTTCAGCTCGTTTAGCTTTTAATCAGAACGTAGTTCCCTGCCCAGCGAGGAGTAAGGATTCCTGCCTGCTCTTGGATCACCCTTTGGTGCTGAGGAGCAGAGTGGGCGCAAGGCAGGTTTTGCCTGGGCAGCTCCTGCACTCGCATGGGTGTTTTAATAAATATTTGCAGTCTCGCTTGCACGAGTGTGAATTTTCAGCCAGCCCACGGCCCGCCGGCACCAGGCTCTGCAGAAATAGGTGGGTTAATAAGCAGGACTCACTGCAGATCCCTATGGATCGAGCGCTGCTGGCGGCTGCAGACCTGAGCGGGGTGTCCTGGGTATGGGCCCATTGGGCAGGGCTGGGCTGCAGAGCCCCTTGTGCTTCCAAAATCCAGAGGTTTGGGATCCTCACGTTCCCGGCGCTCCTGCTGGAGCTGGGGGAGTTGCTGGTGTTGGGCCTTTTTGCAGCACCGCGTCTGTCCTGCTGCAGACCCCGAGCTGCTGCTTGCTCCAAGCAGAGGTTTCTCCCTTTCCTCACGCTGCCTGGGCTCTGCTGCTGTTCCCAGCTGAGGGTTACGATTCTGTCCCCTCCTCTTTGACAAGTTTTGCTGTCACTGAGTTCTTTGCTCATTAACCGATTGAGAGAAATCCCCATCTTTTCCCCGTGCGTGGCAGCGTGTGACCAGGACAGAGCTCGTGCCGCCGTGTCCCATTCCCAGGCTCTCCCACATCCACGGGGGTCCCAGGGTCATGGTGAGGGACTGAGAACCCGCACTGCATTGGGCGAGAATTTACTGGAGCATCCTGGGGTGTTCCCGCTCTGCTCCAGCGAGCGGGATGGAGCTTTACGTCCCACGGGATCCGGTGCAGTGCAGCAGAGCTGCAGCCTCCGTAAGAGCCTGATTGGGCTGCGAAAATCCTCCGTGTTGCTCTGCGTTTGCAACATAAATTACCAAATCGGCTAGTTCTGCTTTCAGCACGGGGGGCTCTCGACTGCAATTCCCCACGGGGAAAGACCCCGGCTTTTGGGCTGTGTAAAGAGGGAGGTTGAAGCTCTCCCCTGCTGCTCCCATGGGCAGGGAGAGC
Source organism: Crypturellus tataupa (assembly GCA_034781795.1). Classification (NCBI taxonomy): domain Eukaryota; kingdom Metazoa; phylum Chordata; class Aves; order Tinamiformes; family Tinamidae; genus Crypturellus; species Crypturellus tataupa. The sequence goes on along the minus strand of JAWLRI010000482.1, from coordinate 1,273,909 downwards.
TGCCGGCCGGAGAAAACCCCGTTAGGGCTCGAGCAGCGACGGGCCGGGATGCTGCGGATGGGCTGCGATTGCATCAACCGAAAGGAAAGGAAAAAACAAAGAAAAACTCAAGTGAAAAGCGGAAAGCCATGAGATGACTTCAGCTCCTCGTGACCGCCTCGGGAGGGAACGCGTCGTAAATTTGGCAGCGCCGGCTCCTCCAAACCCCCGGGGAGCAGACGCCGGCTGGCTGCCACAGGGATGGGAGCGGGGACGATGACGGAGCCCAAAGGTGGCCGGGGACGACGCCGGGAAGCAGCTTGTGCTGGTGCCTTCGTGGCCTTTGTGGGAGAGCATCGGGCACGGAGAGTTCTTGCGGAGCGGGATGGTTCCCGGTGCTCGGATAGCACCTCCTTTCTTCAAATGCCAAAGCACAGCCCTTCGCCAGCGTGTTGTGGGCATTTGTTTCCCTTTATTTGATGCTGATTTGTAGTAGCTGAGTTGAGGCAGGTCAGGAAACATCTTCATGATGGGACTTGGGGCCTCCTGGAGCATCTCCTGCTGCGTTGCATCTCCATGTTGCGGCGTTAGAGCCCATCACCAGCGGGAGCTTTTCCTCCCGTTCGGTTTATGGGCACAAAGTGGGTTGTGTTTCGGGGTCAGTGTCCCCTGGGAACGTGTTGCTCGCGGGGTCTGTGCGTGCCCGAGGTGGTCGGGACGCAGGGTCGGGGCTCGCCGCAATCCTGTGTTTCAGCTATTCCTCCTCATTCAGATATTCCTGGCGGCATCTCCTTGGGGACAGCAGTGACCAGTGCCCTTAGGTCACGGCTTCAAGCATCGCAGTGCTGCCATGTTCCCGCCAGGGCTGCAGCAGCCAGAAAGAGAAGATACAACCTTGGAAAAGAGAAAAAAAACAAACAAAAAACGATAACGAGGTTAATTAAGTGAAAAGCGCAGTTTTGCAGGGCCGGTTTGGGGTATTTGTATGTTAAGGCTTGCAATACAAAGCAGGTTTTTCCGCCTGGAGTGATTGCGAGTGACAGCGACGTGGGACAACAACACAAGCGAGACCCCTGCGCCGGGCTGGGACAGCGGCTAATTGCTCTCATTTGGGTCAGCGCCTGCCGCAGGAGCCCCCTTTCCACCTCCTCCATCGTCAATGTCGACCTCTTTGGCGCAGGGGCCGGCGATGATGCCCCCGCGACGCTCCCGCGTGTCCAAGCAATGACACAACCCAGGGGGCCGGTGATGCCCCTGGGGGAGCAAACCGCCCCCCGGGACATTTCCCCGCGTCCCCTCGTGCCCTGCCGGGGTGGCCGCCGGCTCCTCACGGCGTTCCCGCTGTCTCTGCAGGAGGGGGAGGCGCTGGGGGCCATGGAGAAGCTGTGCCGGCAGCTCACCTACCACCTGAGCCCCCACTCGCAGTGGCGCCGCCACGGCCTCGTCCGCAGGAAGCCCCAGGCCTGGTGAGTCCCCGCGACCCGGGCGCGTTGTCTTTCGCGTCGGGCGAGGAGATGCTTGTTCCTGGGAGAGTAATTCCAAGGAATAAGCAGGGATAAGATGAGGGGTTCCCTGTGGGATTCCCGGGAAGAGCCATGGTGGCAGTGGAAGCTGAAGCCTTCCCTGGCACCTCTGCTCCCGCTCCGCTGTGGGATCGGGATGCGGTGCCCAGCGTGCCGGCTGCTTTCGGATGCAGCGGGATAACAACAGCTTCCCCTTTCCCATGACTGCTCAAGGAAGGGGCGCTGCTTTTTGTATATATCTGTGTATTTCTTTTTCCTTTTTGTTGCTTTTCTTAATGCCACATGAGCACTTTTCAGCGCTAGGAAAGGCTGTCAGTCTGCCTTTCCTAGGGGCACGTCCCCAGCCACTCCATCCTTGTCCGCCTCTTCAGATCCAAAGTCTGTTCCCATCGGCAGTAAGAAATTTTATTAAGCTTCACGTCCTCCCAAACCAGGCGCAGAAATGAGGGTTGTTCCACAGCACATGGCCCTGCAAGGCCGGCAAGCAGCAGCCGTGCCCGTGATGCCTCCTTGTGCCATCTCATCCCCTTTTCCTTGCTCTCCTCCTTTTTCTTTTCATTTACTTTCTTGCTGGAGAGGATTTCTCCCATCTTGCAAGAAAATTTGGGCTCGGCAAGGGAAGGTTTGGAGCCTGTGTGCTGCCCAGAGCATCTGCTAGCAGGGTGGCCGGAGAGGGCTGAGCTTCAGATGCACCAGCCTCCTGCACTGGCTTCTGCTTCTTCCCCTCTTAATGAGTATTTTGGCTCTGTCCCCTCGTTTCCTACTGATAATTACGGATCTCAACCCAATTGCACGGGTGTTGAGGCCCTCATGGAGAGACCTCCTGGGCTGGAGCTGGAGCGTTGCTGGAAAACACTTCCTTAATTTGAAATCTGTAGCTGTGAGATGCATTGCGCTCCCGGGTCCCGTCTGCGGGAGCCGCGCTCATTAGCGCGCTCCTCCTAACGAGCCAGGTATCGCACACATCGCAATCTGCACACGGCTTCATTAAGCAGGGTAATTTCCCTGGGCCCCCGGCTCTGCCCGTCTCCCTCCACGCAGCACTTCTTCCTGCAGCTGCTCTGGGCATGTTTGGAGGGTTTGGGGAAGGAATTAGAGCTTAATTATCCCGCCGACGGGGAGCAGAGGCTGCTGCGCCTTGGAGCCGGCTGCTTCGGTGCAATCCGCATCTTGCACCTCCGTAAAACGTTCGCTTGCGGCAGCGCTGTTGGAGCTCGCAAGGCGCCCGCGTCGGCGAACGCCTCTGCAGGCGGCCACCTAACAGAGCCGAGCCATAAATCGCGTGTGTAAACAGCAGCGCCGTGCGTGCTCGCGGGCACGCCGGGGTTTTGGAGCAGGTAGAGGCTTTTTGTGGAACCCCTCTGTAAAAAAATCCCACCCCTGCAAGCTCGGGGCTCTCTCCAGGCTCCCGAGCGATTCGGCTCGGAGGCGGAGGAGGCTTTTTGCCCCGCGGATGAGCACTGATTCTGACAAAATGCTCCCACTGTTGGTTTTGTTGCCGAACAAATGAACTGGCAGCGAGAAGCACTAGAAAATATCCGAAAGGAAAAAATCCTGCCCTGGCAGCGAAGGTGGAAGAAGCTGCTTCATAGGAACAGGACCTCGTTTTCCCCTCAGCCTTTTTCCAAGCTCACTCATGCTCTCCAAGCCCCAATTCAGATCCCGCTCGTCCTTCCTGGGAGAAGTTTTGGCTTCCACCCCCTGTCCCGTCGGCACCTAATGGGGTTCCCTTCTCCAGCAAGGGATTTTTTCCCTAATCCGGGGTTAAAGTGGCTCGTGTTGAAGGTGATGGCTCTGTGCCTTGGGCCAGGCTCTGCAGCGTCACTTACTGTCCCGCGGGGTCCAAGCTGGACCACGGCCATGTGAAATGTCACCGCTTGCGGGTCCAAGAAAAGGGCCAATTCTCTGCACTTGGAAAGCTGAAAGGGAAGTGAGATTTTGTAGTATTATGTGTTGCCTTGTCCTGTCAAAAAGCAGGTTAAGCAGCTGGTTGGGAGGAAAAAACAGGTTTTTGTGGTTTTCTGGACAATCCCGTGGGATTTGCAGGGCTGCAGGGACACACGGAGCAGCTCTGAAAGCAGAGGGGCCTGGGGATGCTCTGCAGGAGGGGATATGAGAAGTGGGACGGGGACGTTCTTGGCCCCAGACGGATAGCGAAGCCAGAGGGGAGCGGGCAGGACGTGTTCCCACGTCTGTCCCAGCAAAGAGCCGGGCTGCCGGGAAGCCGCGCGGCAGCAGGGAGCCGCCGCCTGCTGCAGCGCTCCCGAACGGGATCCGTGCTCTGATAAAATAAACAGTTTAGGGAAAGCAAAGCCCTGGGCACATAATTTGGCAGCTGATCACTGCCTAATTGCAGGAAAAACAGCGGGGAGAAGTGTTTTTTCTATTTCATTTTTGATTCCTTAGGCTGGTTTCTGATGAGAAAACAGGGCTGGAAGATCAGGCTTGAAGTTTATCTATCTCCCTTCCCCCCCGAAAAACAAAAATGCTGTTTTCTTTCCCTTTGCATCAATGGAATTTAGTCTATTTAAAGTAACAAGCAAACAGACTCCACAGCATGCGGAGCTCAGACCCTCGGTGGTTTCATGCTTGCCGTTTTCCACAAGCATGGAAGATCCCTTTCTTTTTTCCCTAAGTTTTCCTGTCTTTTGGCTCCACAAGGACCAGATCTGCAGTCATCAAGAAGGGACTGGTGGGCGGAATAAAATACCAGGGGATGCCCGACGGCAAAGTGCAATCGCTTCCTTTCTCCATAGAGTTGAGAGCCAATAGTTATTTGGACATAAGAGTCCATTTCCCAGAGCATTTCCTTTTTTTTTCATATTTTATTTTCATTTTTTTCTGTGCTAGGGTTTAAAGAAAATGTTCCTATTGTTTGTTGTCATGCAAACTTGAACAAACTCTTATTCGGGTCAAATATTCTTCCAGGAAGTCATTTACAGCAACAATCCCTAAGTGTTTTCTTTTAAATTCTTGATTGGTTTTCTGCTGGCACTGGTGCAAATTGCCTTTTCTGCAAATGCAAGTTATTAATGGGCCTCAGCTGCAGTTTTTTATTACACCGGAGCAGAGTTAGCTGGAAATGTTCCAGCGTGGTTTCTCCATAGGATGATGCAGGTTCCTCGAGAGGAAAATGTTTCATAAGGAGGAGCATATAAATATGTTTTATTTGGGGGGAAGGAATTGTGGGGAGAAAATGGAGTGCTCCAATAACAGGATATTTAAATTTTCTTAATAAGTCAAAGATTTCTAATTAATGGAAAGCATTTTCATGGATCCCAAGTGCTTATTTCTTTGAGTTTTGTGTAGCAGGAAATTAAAAACAAGTTAGAAGAGTCTCTGGGAAAACAGATTTTCATGTAAGTGGTGCAAGCAGCTCCTCAAGCAGCTCTTCTCCCTTGTTATCCCTGCTGGAGATATCTATCAAGCTGCTGCTTTGGACAGAGCTATTTCATTTTCCAGAAATCTTGTTACTTCACGGTTTAACCGGGTCCTTCTCCTAAATGCCACAGAGATGCAATGAGATGATGCTGCAACCTTGAAACTTGTTGAAGCCGAAGGGACGACCTGTTTTCTGGCAAAAACTTTTCCCTGGGTACAGCTGCCAAATCCCGACGAGTTGGGATTTTGCTTAGTCGAGCAAATCCCGACTAAGGACAAGCTCCAGGCTCTGCCCGTCCCCCTCACTGCCCGCCCTGGAGCTGAATAGCCTGGATGGGAAGTTGTCAGCAGGGAATC
>JAWLRI010000482.1:1241826-1268569 GCA_034781795.1 Crypturellus tataupa | reverse complement strand
CTCCAGGCTCTGCCCGTCCCCCTCACTGCCCGCCCTGGAGCTGAATAGCCTGGATGGGAAGTTGTCAGCAGGGAATCACAAAACCAATGAAGAGATTTTGGGAATTGCTTTGGGAAAGCTCAGGGTCCCCATCCCAGTCCCATCCAGCGGTGGGTCCTGCACACACACAACCCTGTTTCCTCCTTAGGGAATTGAGGCCCTCAATTCCCACTCACCAGCGGGTGTCCCTTGGATCGTGTGTTTAGAGACGATAAGAAAGAGCCATCTAATCTCATCTTCTCTTTACTATTCATTATTACTATATAATACTTACTATAATAATTATTACACATACACCTCAGTCACATTGCTATTTGTATACCTGCTTTAAGCTAAATAAATGCATTTTCTTGGCTCAGTTCCCCCTTTGAGGCTGGGGGAGCTTCATCCTTTTGCCGACATCACTGCTACCAGGGCACATGTGCTTGCTGAATACGTTTATGTTCCTTCCCTGCTCTTCCAAAATATCTATTCTGGTGTTGGCCATGCAGCCTTTAAAGCAGGAGCAGAAGCTCTGAGAAACCATCTCTGCACTGAGACAGCCAGAACTGCAGGACAGGCCTTTTATCCCAATCCTTTACTTTTCTTTAACCCCCAAAAATCCTTCCCGAGCACGTGAAGCTTTTAGATTCACAGGATGGTCTAGGTTCAGCCCAAGAGCAAAACCCCAAGGGTGGGTCAGGGATTCCCTAAGTGAGCTCTGTTGGGAGCTATCACCATCCTCTAGCGTGCGGTATTGGAATAGCTTCTTCCATCAGAATGAGGAGGAAAAAAGCCAACGAGCAAAATTTCCCCAAATGTGCAACAAATATTTGCACGGGGCGGCTTCTGCCAATGACTTACTGGGGTTTGGTGCCTGGTTTCCTACGTGGTCCTGCTGGGCAGAAGCAATTTGCTGCTTACAGCTGGGGATGAGTCTGTGCCTTCCCCTATGGAACAGGCTTGGAGCCTTTGGGGCTGAACCAAGTGGGTGTAACTGATTCCCGACGGAAAATCCTCAAGATTTGTTTCAGGGGAAAATCTTCCTATTGAGATTTGGGGCCGTTCTGTGGAAAAATTGATGTCAGGAATAACATTTTTTTTGCAGCTCTTTGTCAACACTGTATCATCCTACTCATTTCCATGGGATGGTTCAGCAGGGAACAGTTTTCATTAAATCACAGTTTGGGGTTGTTGGAATTTTATTTTCTGTGGACAGAGTGAGCCCAGCAAGGCAGGGAGAAGCCCCCCTGGCACCTCCATCAGGGCAGGGTCGCTCCAAGCCGGCGCTGCCGGAGCCTTCCCTGTGGTTTGGCCCTGGCCTCGGCGCGGGGGCTTGGGGAGGCGGCCGGTGCAGCGTCACCCATGGGTGCCGCTCTCCTGGGAGACCTGGGAGCAGACCTGGATTTACAGCAAAGAACAGGAGTGTAAGAGAGGCCCCTGAGGATCCCCCATGGCTTGTGGCTGAGGGGAAACCAAGGAGGAAAACGCTGCTTAGCGCACTAAAATTGTGCTAAAAATAAATTAAATATAGATCTATTATATATAATGTATATATATTTAAAATATATATATTTATATATATAAATTTTGTATTTATAATATAAATATAAATATATATATTTTATAATATATTCTATATATTCTATATAAAACATATACTTATATATTATTATTTATTATTACTTTATATAATATAATAATTTATTACATATTATTTATATACATTATATTGTATATATTTATATAATATTTATATAATGTTTATATTTATAATATTCATATAGTGATATATTATACATTATATTATTACATTATATTATCATTACTTTATTAAATGTATATTATTTATGTATAAAATAAATATGTTTATATTATAATATATATTTTATATGCATATATAATATATACATATATATGTATGTATACAGTATATATGTATAATATAATGCATATATGTATAATGTAATGTATAATATATGTATTTCATATATGTAATATATGTATTTTATATATATATATAATATAATATCTTATGTATATATATATAGTATTATAATATAAATACACATGGTTGGTTGCCAGCCTTTTGCTAAGCAGCATGTGTGAATAATCCAGCCTGGGAAAACCCGGCGGCTGAAACGTGCAGGAAATAGTAATTGGGAGCAGTGGCGCTTACCCGACTTCCCTCCTAGCTCGCGCTCCAGCACAGGCTCTCGCTTCCCAATTTCCATTAAAAAGGGAAAGATAAAGCTTCCAGCAGCCCCAAAGTGCAGGTTTTGAGGCAGGATGAGGAGTTGGGGATCGTATGGACACGCAGCAGCCCCGTCGCTGACGTGTCCCCGCGTCTCTCCCGCTCCCGCCGCAGCCTGAAGGCCGCGCTCGTGGGCCGCCCGCCGGACAACACGGTGGACCTGTCGGGCATCCCGCTGTCCCCGAAGGAGCTGGAGCGCGTGGCGGCCTACCTGGAGCGCAGCGCGGCGCACGTGGCCGCCGTGGAGCTCTGCTTCACGGAGCTCACGGACGAGATGCTGCTGCAGCTGCTGCCGGCGCTGGGCGCCCTGCCGCGCCTCACCACGCTCTCCCTCAACGGCAACCGCCTCACCAAGGCCGTGCTGCGCGACCTCACCGAGGCCCTCAAGGACCCCGCCAGGTTCCCCAGCGTCACCTGGATCGACCTGGGCAACAACGTGGACATCTTCTCCCTGCCGCAGCCCTTCCTCGTGGGTCTCAAGAAGCGCTGCCCCAAGCAGGGCAACCTGCCCACCATCCTGGAGTTCGGAGAGGGGCAGCCCGGAGAGCCCGAGGGACAACCCGGGGACCCCGAGGGACAGGAGGGCTCCGCCGAGAGCCGTGAGGTGCCACAAGGGCTCGAGCGGTGCCGTGACGCGGGGCGGGAGGCCGCGCAGACGTGATGGCCGGCGCGGGCGCGCGCGGGGTGATGAGAGACCAGACCGGGATGATCCCATGGGATGCGTCGGGATGCGCACGTGGCCTCCAAACCACAACTGCCGACTATTTTTTCCTGTTAAAAGACACGTAGATGTGATTGCATTGATGTGATCGCAGACCGATCTTTTCTAAACGTGACGGGCTCTGTCACCCATCGCGGCGCCCGTTTCACCGCCCGTGCTTGCGGTGGGAAGGACAGCGAGGAGCAGCGCACGGCAGATGGACAAGCACCCTCTAACTGGGACAACCGCCGGGATGAAGCCTGTATCGACGTCAGGAGTCATCCATGGTCTTCGAGGAGACCGAGGCCGAGCCAGTGTCACCCTTCCAGCCCGGCCCGTGTTGCTTCAGCTCTTGGGGCACCCGCTGTGGTGTAGGGTTCAGCTGCCGTTTGTTGCTGCTGATGACAAAAACCTGTGAGAAATGTTCCTAAAAGGGCAAAAAAAAAAGGAAGAAAACTGTTTTTTTTTTCCCTCTATCACTGCCGCTCGGGGTGGAGGCACCCGTTGACCGATGTTTTAAAGCCTCGGAGAAGTGACTGCGTCCATTCCTGGGGTCCAGAAGTGCTTTGTTTCTACAACACTGTGGATTTTGTTCTTTTTTAATTTTAGAGACATGGATATGGGTTTTTTTGACAGCAAATGACTTGCTCCCATGCTGGAACAGTCCCTGGGGCTGCCCAACCACAATATGAGGACTGGGCCCAGCTGAGGACCAAACCCCTGTCCTTGCCAGGGAGCCGCTTCGTCTCCATCCGCATCCCTCCCTCCGGGTTTACAGCCTCATACTCCGTTTTTTAGTGAACTTTGCTTTTTCTGGGTGTAAACACAGCCTTTTTGGTCCTTTCTTTGGTTCCCACTAGTGCGCAGGAAGCCACGTGCCTTGTGGGCTGCTTCTCTGCCCTGTGCAGGTAGGAAACTTTTAGAAGAAACTCTGCTCCTCGTCCTAATACATTCAGCAAAGTTCAATATGATTTGCATGTAGCTGAGTCTTTTTGTTTTTTAATGCTGATTCTTTCCAATGGGCATGAAAAAACTTTGCAGTGAGTGAAGGATTCAGTTTGAAATGAAGGAGTTGTTACCCATAATGGAAATAAATGAGGATGTTTAATAAAGACGTGGTGTTGAATTTGCATTTTGGGGTACTCGCCCAGCCAAACCTGCACAAGGAGGAGGAGGTGGATGAAGAGCAATGAGGGTTTTTCTGCATGGGGCAGCAGCTGCCTAGAGGAATAAAAACCCCAGGTTATTGGCTGGAGTCTGCAGGATGACACAGGTTGTGCAGATGCATCATAAAAGTAACACTTCTTAATTTTTATTTTATTTATTTTAAGTTTTTAATTGCCACCAGGGCTCAAAACTTTCCAAAGCTCATGGGGAGGCTGTCAGAAAGCGCGGGGATGAGTTATCCCAGCTCAGAAAGCAAAACGACCAGCAAGGGCCTCATAAGCAATATATATTCATGCACGCTGAAGCGTGCACCAAATAAATGACTTTCAAAAAAAAAAGGAAAAAAATCGACCCCAACGCGGCGCCAGTAGATGCAGTTATAAAAGCACCAGGGCTTTAGCTAATCAGTCTCCTTTCCTTGCAGTGCAGATTAGGTCAATTAGTCAGTTATTGCACTTCAGAGCAGCGATGATGCTGCAGGCTCGGTAAAAAGTGCTTTTTTATTTTTATTTATTTATTTATTTGGGAAAAAAAAAGCAAGCAGCAGCAGTCTGCTTCCCTCTTCAGCCCATCGGCATCCAAACAAGCCTGGAGCTCGCCCATAGCGTCACTATTGCCCTTGTTGCAGAGGGATTGGGAGCTTTTACGGTGTCCAAGGAGAAGGGCAGAGCCTTTGCTCCCGTTCTGTTCCTGCAGCTGATAAAACACCGTGTTCACACATCACAAGGGATTTTGCATCCAGATTCTCACATCTCCATGATATCCTCCTGTTCAGCCCCTGGAAAGATGCTCAGCTTTCCGTGCGTGGCTTCCTTGGTGCCACAAAAGCTCCCAGTTTCCATAAATTGGAAGCACATCGCAATGGACTCTATTGCCAAGGAAACTGTCTGGTCTTAGGGACACGACCTGCTGTTTATTAGGGAAAAACAACAAATCCAAGCCCCGCGGCGCGACGCTCTCACGTGTGCAGCAGCATCGGTGCCCGGAAAGGCAGCAGGGCTGCAAACGCCTCCTGAACGCCGGCGCCTCCGAGCTGGGATCTGCCCTGCGGGGTGTCTGCACCGGGAGGCCGTGCACAGGCTGCATTAAATGCCTTTAGCAATAAATCTCTTCTAATGTCATCTGGAGGGCTGCTAATCAGGGAGCTTCTCTGGCAGCTCTTAAGAGAAATAAACAAAAAAGGTGGATGGCAAGTTTTGGTGTAGGGCTTTGTTATTTCAGGAAAAGTGGGCAGTTTTCTTACAGAAAATACTGCTTTAACCCCCTGCCATGGACCTGGACCTGCGCTTTTAAGCATGTAGCACAGTAAGAAGGATTTCAGAGCATCTTAACCTGAGATGCCCTGTCCTCTCCGTCTGCAAGGTCCGTGACACCGGTGCCAGAGCAGCGGCTGGAGACAGGAATCCCTCCTACCAACCTAAATCACCCCTCAGTCTTCCCAACAGGTGAAAATGGGAAAACTGCTCCAAGCTGGCAGTATTTGCAGAGGCCTTGAAGGTGCTTCCAGACACAGCATTATATAAAAGCAAAAGATTAAGAATACAGGAGTGAATGTGACCCACAGCTGACACTGCTCCTGCTAGTTAATGGAGGAATTGCACAACCTGGGAAGGCTGAAGGTGCTCAGGGGCAGCTCCGAGGGCGCCTCTGCGCCAGACACCTTCAAAGGATGGTTTTCCTGCACTGCCAGCATCCATTTCAGATTGGAAAACATCTCACGGCTGCAGTTTACAGCCCCTTTCGGCAGTTTCAAGCTCTGCATTTTCTCTCCTCTCTTCTGCGACTCTGCAGCACCCGATAACTCTTTTATCTGAAAGAGTTAGTAACTTCTTAGGTGAAAGGAACTCTTTCACCTGAAGCTTAGCTTATGCTGTTACATCGAATAGAAACTTGAATTTAATGCAGTTAAATAGGCAATATCTGCTCCTCATAGTGCTTTGGTTGCTTGTGCAATGGTCTCAACTCCCTAAGTTTTCCCACCCACTAAGCGCTTACTGATTCAGTAGCGTCTGCGCAACCTTTCATCCTTGTTTTCCATTTTATTAATTCACTCCGAGGAGAAAATAACCCCGTGGTGCCCACACGGGCACGTGAGGAAGGTTTGCTTAGCTGTGTGGTCTGTTTGTTTGCACGACAGGTGAAATTACTGTGATATAAAAATCATATTGAAGAGACTGTAGCCCAAAGCATCCTATTATGGGCACATCTGTCCGATGGGTATAAAACCCTGGGAATGCAGGGACTGGTCCTGTGCAATAGTCAAAACTAAGAGTGACTGATGTGGGATGAGCAGCCCCATCCCACTGTGGCAGAGGGATCCCACCCCATCCCGGACACTAGGATATAATGAGATTATTTGGGGTCTAACATTGTTCAAGGCAGATTGTGCCATCCCGGCTTGCAGCTACCCGGAGGCCTTTGCGTTCTAACATGGATCAGCTTATCAGGGGCTATAGAGGAGATTAGAGAAATTGCCAGACTGATTAACAGCAATTTGAAGCCCTTCTATCGGGAAACAAGACTCAGCTGTGCAGGTTGAACCTGTGGCTGGTGGAGAAAGTCTGTGCTGCGCCTGCCCCACAGCTTAAATCTCATTTTGCATGTGTGGTTCAAATATGTGTTCATAAACCAAAGGTCCTGCATGAAGCACCGGGCTCTCAAACGCCCTCTCGAGAGCTCCCTGCAGGAGCAGGGCCAACGTTTTCCAGGTTCCTTTCTGCAAAACCTTCTTGCTTTCCTGCAAACACAGAGCATCTTTCGCCCTGGCCGCTACCAGGATGCAGCTACCGGGACACACGCTGGGAGAGGGGACCGGAGCGGCGTTAAATCCAATTCCAAGGGCACGCACCTCCGTGCAGCTTCCTCCCGTTATCGCCCGGCTCCCACCTTGCTTGGAAACAACTTTCATCTTCCTCACAGCGGGTGCCCTGTGCATCTCGCAGCCCAGTGCAAGGATTTCACTTATTGCTGCTGCGGTGGAAGGCGATAAATAGCCGATTTGACACAGTTCAGTAAAAGCACTTCGGGAGCTGGCCGACTGCTCTGGTTTTCCAGGCTCATCAGGGTCAGCTGCTGCTCTTTATTTCATGACTGACACCTGCAAAAATCACTGGCATCTCGACCCAGATATTTATTAGTAAATCAAGGTGAGAAAAGAAACAGCAATATCCCACCAGGGAGCCATGGGTGGCATCAGGCGAATGGATCACAGGTGGGTTCACGGAAAGTCCTTATGCTACAGCTCTTGTATACAGCTATTTTACTACAAACTATTCATAATAGTGTTATGAAAAACCTAACTAATGCAGCACAGATCTAATCAGCCGCTCCAAGCAAAACAAGCAGGTGCCAGAAAGATGCTACAGCCCTGTAGATAAAGCAGTAACACATTAAGCTGATTGAAACAGCAGGGATTCCTGCTTCAGTCTCCACAGCGTGAATAATTTATTTTTCTGTGTTTTGCTCAGGTTTTACAGTTACAGGTGGAGCCAATGGGTTGTGAAGCCACTTGACTCCCATGCACGTGGGTTAAAAAATGTGATTTAATTCTTTTGGGTTTCCCTAACACTAGGTGTTTCCATCCCCCCAAAAGGGGGACTTTTACTCTCATAAACAGTTTATTCTCCGGTTATGCCCTCTGTGTGCACATGCATAAATAAATCAGGGCTGGGAGCATCAGCATTTCTAACCAAGGATAAGGGAGCCACAGCCTTTGCTAGTCCTGCCATAAGAAACGTGATTAACAGCCAATTAAAGGGTGACATTTCACTGTGCGGAGTATTCCCACTTATCAATAAAAGCTGCAAATCTCAGGTGAACATGAACTAGCAGCGAAATGGCCAAAAAAGAGTCTCCCTTGGCTTCAGAAGTCTCTTTCCCTACCAGAGATGCTCTGAACTCAATCACTGCCCCATCTTGTGGTCTCAGCACCGGGTGGCAAAACAGGGCAGCCTCCTGGAGCATAAATCACATATTATTTTTTATTATTTTATATTTTCTTGCATGGCCACATCAATGGGCAAAACAACACAAGCCAAATTCCACGTTGCAATTTCTTACAATCCTGAGTGCAGGGGACACGATCAATTCATCGTATTTCTCCTCAACCATTTCAAGCATGAAAACCAGGCCACTCGCATGCACAAACTGTCAAAATACGGGGCACAACGGTCCCACCAGAGCATTAAATGACACGTCAACCTTGTCCTCCCCTGCAGGCGCCCACGAAGCTGGATGTGACTTTGCAGAACAAAGTCAGTCGGGCGCCGGGAGCACCGCTGGCCACGGCTATTTTGGGCCCTCACTCGGCTGGCTGCTCCCTTGGCTTCGTGCAGACGATTCCGTGCCGGCCCGGAGCACCGGCGGGATTAGAACAAAGCATTTGCTAACGTGGCAGCTGGAAGAAAACAACCCCCTAAATTTTCTTCGCATGACACTCTCATCTTAGTCATGCGGTGCTGGAAAAGCCATCCCTTTGACAGCGCGTTCGCCTCCCTCGTTTGGAAAGCTGAGGGAGAGGAGAGCTGAGAATTGAACGGCTTTTGCATGTACCTTCAGGAGAAAAGGAATCCGAGTTCCACATCCCAGGATATTCTTCACTCTGCGATGGTGACATGCTGGGAATGAGCCTCCCTCTGCTTGCAGTGAGTGGATGCAGCAGCTAAGATTGATTTGACTGAAATAGCAGCCCCCGAGCACATTTTTAGGTTTCCTAGCTGCAGCGTAGTAATTATAGTAATTTGTATTTTTGCAGCAGTCATTATTTTAATGCTGATGTACATGCACTTGCTTTACAATAACAAATCAAGAGATGGGGATAACTGGCATTTAAATCAACTGTGCTGCCTGGGGTTTGCAGAAAGGAAAGGGGAGCACCCAAAACGCAGCCGCCTCGCCAGGCTCCCAGCACCTCACCCCGATGTGACACCGGCCGTCCCACACTTCTGTTCCCATCTTTTTTGTGCAACATTGGACCAAACAAGGGATAAACAAGTGAACCTTCACCTATCCGTGCTAGCAAATCATACGCACAAAGCACATGTAATAATTGTTTTGTTTCAACCCCTTCTCCCATCCCGAGCATTTATCTCCTCGGGTCTTTTTCTTTTTTTCCCCTCTAATTCCTTCCACTTCGGATGTGGTTTCCCAAATTCTCTTCCCACAGTCCCTGCTTTTGCCCTAGTCATGGACAAAGTCCTCGAGCTGAGATGCCAGGTCAGTGCTACCTGATCCCCTTCACCGCCCTGCGTCAAGAGGAGCCTGAGGGTCTGGGTCTAATTATTATTAAATGAGTATTCACCCACACAGGAGTGACTTTATTTTTTTTCTCCCAAAGGAATTATTGAACAACATTCCCATTTTTCTCATTGCCAAACTGACATTCTGCCACTCAGCTTCTCTGATTCTTTCTTTTCTTGCAGCTTTAATCTTTTCAGCTATTTTAGGTTTATCCCAACTTCGGCTGTTGTTAGATGCTGGGAATTCCTTCCCATTATTCTCTCAAAACCTTTAGAAAATCCAAAATAACCATATTTTAAATCAGTATTTTTCCGTGGCTTATTTCCCAATGACGGAAAGCCAACGTGCTTCAAAAGTAATAAGAAAAAAAAAAACAATTTTATTTATTCTCCCCCAAACACTGTAAGAAAATGCATGTTCTCATTGAAGACACATTGTAGTATTCTATGTTCAGGGTATATTTCGTTCCAGAGGCTCCGTGTTCTAATAGGAATAAAACTTTCCGTTCATCTTGGACAGAAACAGCCTTTTGGCTGATCCCTGCTGAGGAATCCTCTTTTTGATGAAAACAATAAACAACTAATAACAGAACAGGACTCATGAATAGTTAACTATAACAGATTCCACCAACTTGTAACTTCAATAAACTCAGATAAACTGTTTCCTGTTTACCTAAGTATTCCCAAATCAACCATTCCCTGTTTTAATGAGATAATCCCCTACATATTAGGAAGAAACAATTAGAAAAACAAAGCTATCCTGGGCAAATTAAACAGTACATTAAACTACTGAGCAA
Organism: Crypturellus tataupa; assembly: GCA_034781795.1. Taxonomy (NCBI): domain Eukaryota; kingdom Metazoa; phylum Chordata; class Aves; order Tinamiformes; family Tinamidae; genus Crypturellus; species Crypturellus tataupa. The sequence goes on along the minus strand of JAWLRI010000482.1, from coordinate 1,258,396 downwards.
AAATCTAAGTTTCTTCCATTTACTGAGGTTTGAGACCCTCCTTGGCTCCACTACCATTAATAGCAGGCAGAATCTCATTTAAAAAGAACTCCGTTCCTTGTGCTGTTTCTGGACCCTATAAACCCATTTCTTATGCATATCACATGGGCTAAAAAATGTCTTCTGTCAACAAATTCTAACGCACAAGCTCTGCAAACTGGACAAAAATAGTTTTGTTTCGAGAACCATTGGAACAGAATGTAACTATTTAAAACTTTAATTAAAATAAACGTCCCTGGAGCAACCCATTCCTATCTGAATGCATATTTGAATAGCACAAAAAAAAAGCTAATTAATTCCAAGCAGGTTCTGCCCATGCATCTCCCAGGTTGAGTGATTGCGGAATTCCATCTATTGCAGGGCACCCTTTGGAAGGCTACGGGTTCATTTACCTCTGCAGTGATACCCGCACTCACCAAGCAGTTTTATTATTTTTGTCTTTTTCAAAAATTGTGCTCCAGACTGAACTCTCTCTTGTGATGCCACCATGTGGGCAGAACCGCCAGGAGCTTCTGCACTGCTGGGCTATCCTGGTGGACACGCTCAATCCCTTCAGGTTTGCCAAGACTTTGCAGCAATCCACCCCTCCTGCAAATCCAAAGAGAGCATCAAAGCTATAAAACTTGCCAGTTACATTGGTATAATTAACATAACTGAAGACTTTCAGCCTCAAGATACCATTTTCCTCCAGCACCTCCCTTTTAAGTCTTTTTCTTTCTCAAAAAAGGGTATCTTCTATTTGTCAGCTTTGTAGTTCAAGTCAAGTTTTAAAACAAAAGCTAAATAATTCCATCTGTCTCATATGTTCTCTCATAGTGATACTTAGGGCCTAATCTCTGTGATAATTACAACAGTATTGGCACCGCTTGTTTTAAGTGTTTAATACCAGAAATTATCAAACCCAATGGAATGCTTACACAGGTAAAAATCAATTTACATCACCTGCAGTAATCATACTGCATTTATTATGTTACAGTCAATTATGAACACTATGCTCTTTAATCCATTACACCATACTGTTCCCATCCCTCCATACAGTAAAAAAAGACAGACACAATCACTACTTGTTTTGATAATTTTAATATATGCACAATAGCTTAATTTTTTAAATTCCTCAACATCTTAGTACAGGAAACCACACAAGTTTATGGTGACTACTCCTCTGCTCACTGCCCTGTTTTAGCAGATTTCTTCTTCCTCAGACATCACGTTTCCACCACACAGACACCTGCAATACAATAACAGCATGAATAAGTTATCAGTACAACACTAAATATTAAGCTTTTTGTTAATGTAAGAGATATCATCAGAAAAACCTTGCCTCACCACCAGTCAATCTGCCGGTAATTCCAGCAATTTTTGGTTAATTTCATCATATGATATCTTTAGATAAACCGATATTTTTAACAGAAACAATACCTTATCCCTCTTTCCATTCTACAGTACCGTTAGCAAAACTGTATCAGAGAAGACAACCACGTTTACATGTGTATTTTACACAGTATTTTTGGACTGTGACTTTATTTTAAAATCAGGATTATAAAGAAACATGGCTGCTGATAGCTCATGTTTTCAGAATGCTGCCAATAACTATCAAAAAGAAGTAGGAGAGCACAGAATTCTCAACTCACCTGGAAGAATCTCCTGCTCTTGCAGCCTTGCTTCCTTCCACACGACTTGTGAAGAGCTGTTACATCTATTAACAGATATTAACACCAATTAATATGTGGCAGCAGAGGCCTACAAGCTCAGTCTAAATACACAGATCCTCAACCTTTAATACCACGGGTCCTTGAATTGTAAGGAACAGAGGAGGGGGAAAAACATTGTTCCAAAATATTAAAATGAATCTACAAAATTCCTTTCTGAAGTTCCTGCCAACCCTATAAGCCTTATTTTAGACTCCATCCTACATATAGAGTTACATGGTCCAGTAAAACTCATCACTTACCTTCACATTAGTGTCACTTTCAGAGAGCTGCCCGCTCCCTGCACTGAAGGGGTCACATTTCTCTAGAAATACCGAGCTCTGCAACATAAATAAAAAGGATATTAAGCCATAACAAATAGTACAATATCACTCATTACAGAAAGGAAGCACAGATCAGACTTAGTTCTAGCATGCACATTTCCAGACAACTCAAACTCCGCACGCAGGCAGCTGTGTTTCAGACGAGTAAGAAGGTTATCGTCAGTTCTCGCATCTGACGGCACTTCCTATTCAGGAGTATCATCATCAACAGCCAACAACTCTCATATTTAATTAATTGGTTCAAAACTGAACTATAATTGAGTCTGAACAGATTTGCTCCTTTGTTTATATTAGTTCCCTAAGTTGATGGTAGATAAAATTAGTTTTGAGACAATGAAATTATTTTTCTTTCATTTTTTAAGTCCTGCTTTTAACTATATCATGAATAATTAAAGCCTGCAATATTCTTAATGACTTTGTGCGGCTTAATACAAAATAAACTTAACTTACTTTTTGCTTCAAGAGACCATCTTTCTGGGGAGAGAAAAAAAAAGTAATTTAATACTTCTCAGTGGACCCAAAAACTCTCTACAAGTAATTTTAGTCTAGAAAACTAGTAGTCTCCCTTAGGCAGCTCTCCATGCTCCAAGGGCGTTTCTAGCCCGTGAAGCAACGAGCCGCCCAGGCCCAGGAGCGCCGGGCGCTCTCGGGCGCAGGCCGGCGGCGGGGCCTGCAGGCCGCGCGGCCCGAAACCTCCCGGCTGAAGCCCCACGAGCCCCGGCAGCCTCGCGGGAAGACGCTGGGCAGCGCCAGGGCGGCAGCGCCCGGGTCCCCCCGTGGCCGCGGCCTCCTCCGCCCCCCGCCGCCTACCTGCACCTCACGCGATGCCTCAGCGCCGCGGAAAAGGGCGGGAAGGCGCTTGGCGGCCGCTTATAAAGGCTTGGGCTGTACCACCACTGCGGCGGGGGGGACGGCACAATGCGCATGCGCGGATCGAACCATTCCTTGTGAAAGGCACTGGATGGGGGGGAGAAGACGCTCCCATTTGACCGCCGCGGCGGGCGCCGCCCCGTGCCGGAGGCCGAGGGCAGAGGAGGGCCCAGGAGGGGGGAGCAGCCCGCACCATCCTCCTCCATTTCAGGAAAGACTTGATCTTTTTCCCCTTAAAACTTCCTCTGGAATTGCTTGTATTTTTGTTCTGCTTTCCTTCCCCCTGCTATATTCAGCTCCTTTTCAAAGAAAAAAGCTTCCAAGCCATGAGGTGAACTCAGGAGAAGGGACAGAAGGGCCTTTTACCTTTCACACCACTTGATGCTTCCCCAGACACAAATTATTTACGTGACAACAGAGCAGGTATCAGCAACAGTGACACAAGAACTCGAACACCTCGTCCACAGCACGGGTCTGTGATTCACATCTACCTTCTCCTTTCAGAAAAAGCTTACTGGGAAAAAAAGTAATAATAAGACATCGATTAAATAAATTTATCGGGATCACGATAAAAACAGGTTCAGTATGATTCTATTGTAAAGCTTTAGAAGGGATATTAGTGAAAACACACATTAAAATGGATTATTACAGTGATCAGACATTGCAGTCATTTACTCTTAACAGTATTTGAGTCATAATTATAGATTCAATAATTAAATACAAAAAAAAACAAGGTGTCACAAGAGAATAAGGCTTGAAGCTCCGTCAGCCCTCAGATGGCCCTTCTGGACACCTTTCTCTTTACATGCTGCTATTCTCACACATAATGAAGTGACACAAAGTTAATTGCAGATTCCCCACGTCCGAGAGGCCTCAAACCAACTTCAACTTAGTATAAAAATAGAAGAAAAAGAAGGAAAGATTTGTTTAAAAAGGCAGAAAGGGGAAGAGAGATTCACACACATTTGGGGCTGACAGTATTCAGAAAATTAGGATGATGCAGACAATATTCCAGACTGTCAGAATGCAGCAGGCGATGTTCTCGTTACATGTTCAATTTACCAGAGTGTGATATGCTACCACTGTTCCTTATTGAGAATTATTGGCAATCAAAATAAATGCCAGAGGCAAGAGGAAGAAAAGAAATGCAACTGTACACTGATCAATCATTTACCTACCTAGGGCATGGGGTAAAAAAAGCTGAATGTAACAATTCATTCACATGTACTATACAATGAGAACATTGAAAATATTGACATGAGACAGTGATCCTATAGTCCTCCTTTTCTCTTTCAATTATATATACACATATATAGTTAAACAGCACAGAGGAAAACACCACTATAGCTTTCACCATGGCCAACAGGAAAATTCTCACAAATATAAAAATGTCAGATTTTAAATTGTTAGATTTCTTCAAAACATAATACAGCTAAATTGAAAGAAATACTGTGGGGGTTTTTTTCAGCATATAACCAAAGGGGAAAAAAAAATCTCAGGAATTTGCACAATTCTCAAATATCAAACATTGCAGTCTGGAATCTCGATCTCTACTACAGCAGAACACAGTATCACCAAAACAAACAAGGGGAACTCTTTGAGTAATGATGCTACTTGGATCCTATTTGAAACTTTACCACGTTAAAAAAAAATAATCTTAGATTTACATTCAGTATTTTGAGGAAGGGGATGTGATAGTTCATTAATGCTTTATCCTTGCCGTCTGTCCATCCAGGAAGCATTATTTTTATTACTTAGGAGGAAAGAAAAGGTGCTGGTAACAGCCAGAAGGGCAAGGCGATGTTGTTTATTATGAAATGTCCTGTTCTTTGGATGAACTGTGTAAAATATTTTGTTAAAAGACTCCATGTTACAAATATTAAGAATGAAAAGGTCTTCTTAAAAATACAGAGTATTTCTGCCTCTTAAGTTCAAAGCTCGGGGAAATGTGTTTTGCTACGATTAACTACCAGTTTGCTGTAATAAACATGTATGACAATGCCCTACGTAACACAGGGCCAACCACAGACTGCAGACAAATGTGATTGCTTTAGGTTTCAAGTGGTTACGCATCTCTATTTTTGTATAAAAGGAATGCACACACTTCTGGAACCTTCACTGCAGAGTCTTTGCCAGTGTCCAGCTTTTGGGCAAAGGAAATCTTGCCATATTGCAGAGTCATAATCGTGAGGATCTTAAGTAAAAACCATCATGATTCAGTGTCTGATCCGGAACTGCTTTCCCGGCTGATTTCAATTTGTAGAGAGGGCAAATTATCCAATCGACTCTTTTTTTGGCGAGACTGTTCTTTTTCCTTAATGAGAGCACCCCAAACCCGCTGGAGCTCCGAATCATCTTCCTCTGTAGATGCCACAGAGTTTTCAGGTTTATCTGAAGTCTTTTCTTGTGTCTTCGGAGCAGATCCTAAGCGGGTCCACAAATTACCTAATTAGATAAGGAGGAGAACATAAATAAATAAATAAATAACGATAACACTAAAAATTCTGGAAGAAGTCTGAAGAACTCAGTGCTAAAGTTACTGCCTCTCCTCAAGTTCCTGGTACTTCAATTTATTCCTCCTTAATGTTTGGAATGGAACTATGTTTGAAACAGTAGTGAAAGTCAAAATATGGGGAGCTCAGCAAAGCCTCATTTGCACCATTTTCAGAAAATACCACACATGTGTCTGAAGTGCCAGTATCACCCTTATTCTACTGTCTTCCTTTGACCACAGCATTGTTTTACACATATCTATATAAAAATATATAAATATAAAAATATTATATATTATGTGAGTTGCATCAGAATTCCCTGGGGCAGAGCCTGACCCTTTTGATTTGCAATAAATGCTTTTTTAAGTTTTTGTAGACTTAAAATGTCTGTACACACATTTATTAATTCACATTCAGTTACATTCAACAAAACATCCTGCATGTTTTCCAGCTGGAATTCCTCTTACACTCTAAAATCAAAGGGATTGCATTATCACATTTGCTCTACAAAACTAACCTGATTTCTTCTCTCTGGTATCTGAGTAGAGGCCTTTTACGTCTTGTTTGGGAATTCCTAATCGGCTGTGGACATCTGATATTGGTTCTCGACGAGGAGCAGAGGTATTATTCAGAGTTTTAATTTCTGGAGAATGTGGTCTTTTTCCCAGTCTCTGCCGTACATCTATGGATATTTTCAGTGATTAAATGACCAAAAAAAAAAAAAAAAAAAAAAAAAAAAACCAAAAATTGCATTTAGGTTAGTTCTGCCAGCTAATTTTATGTTCTTCACTTTGTAAAACTTCCAACCAGAGAGTTGACCTTTTAAAAAATCCTTTCTGAATCCCTTTTATTAAGTCTTCCATGCTCAATATTCATTGTCTTCCCCCTTTTTTCCCCCTCCAATAAATTTAACATGAAATGTCTTCAGGCTGCGTTCTGTCCAAAGGACAAAAAAAAAAAAAAAAAATAGTAGTAATTACTGCATGGCTTACTGCACTTCTAGTTTAGCAACACAACAGCAGAAAGAGTGGTGTGTATCCAACATGAGGTATGATTAAAGGAAAATTGCTATGCCTGCAGTGATTCTTTTCAGATAATAAATAATTTACTTTAGAATTTTAATACTGCTTAACATCTTGCAGAATAAAATGAAAACCAGAACATAAAAATCCTAAGTGTATTGATAATTAATCCGTGATGTAAATCATACACTTTGACATTTGTCTGGTTTGGATTGATGTTCCTTGTCTTAAAGAAGGTTCAAAGAGAAATAAGAGCACAAAGGAAGCTGAAACACTTATGTAACAAGTTACCATAGTCTCAAATTGCACAAAAGTGATAAAATATAGTAATAGAACATATACATTACGCTGTACTTATGCAAAAGAGTATCTTACACTGTCAGTTAGACAACCTTTGTAGCAGCTGAAATTACATATATGCTTTTCTTGTGCAAAAGAGAAACAGTCAATTAAGTGTAAAATAAAATAATTGACAAATTAAAAAAAGCTTCATTTTCACAATATACAAATACTTTCATAAAAACAACTAGTCTCGAGCTTGATTTGCACATGAGCTCCCAAAAGTGCTCTGTATTTCCCCTTGGAGGGGTACAGATTCTCTCTCAAAGAGTAACTAAATCCAAAGAGACAAAGTGAAGGAAATAAACACACGAGCAAAAAAACTGGATAAAGATAAATGTCATTCTCCGACTTAAATGTACTTCATTTTTCCCCAAAAGCAATCCCCAGCTCTGGCTCTCAGTGAGGAAAATTAACTGTACAAATGCAGAAAGTGCTGCTGAACAGAATTCCCTCAGATCTGTAAGTTACAGTGGAGGACTAATGTGAAATGAATATAACCCTTTTTATGAGCCAGTCATAACTCTGCACAATGTAGGAATTTCAAATTACCTGATTTTACAATGCTGTTTTGCTGACGTGGCCCACTGTTGTTCTGGCGTTTTTCTTCCAATAAAAGTCTTACATCTGCAACTTTCTCCAGTGATCCTTTATTGCCAATCCGATTTTTGATGTTACTGGTTGCTATACTATCTGCACGCATAGAGTTCCTAAATAAAATAAGAGATTCAAAAGTCCCTTACATTAAGTATAGTTCTCAAGACTTCTGTATGCCTAATTACACTACTGAAACGTTAAAATCAAGTTTTCTTCACTCAGAAACAGGAGTAAAAACATCACTTAAGTTATTTCTCCCTGGTCCACCTATGATGCCAACACGTATATTGTGCTTGTTTTCATCAATTTCAATTGATTACACTTTCAGCTTCATTATTAACATCTCACCATTATTGACATCATTAACATTATTAACACATTATTAACATCAGCAGCATTATTGACATAGTGCTGGATTACAAAAATCTCGAAAGGTATCAATATTAAAAAAAAGGAATTGAAAGTCTGTATTAACATCTTCATTATTGTGTATTTCTTCATTAAAATATCTACTATACAACTACACTAAGAATTAAAATTGTAGCTTCAGCCATTTATCTTCACACTCACAAGTATTTATCTTGCCTAGGACAAAAGTTTTGTTTCTAACTGCCATGGAACCAAAAGTTCCTGCATTGCTGAAGCCAAGTCTTAGACGGGTTTACAAGTTTGGACTCTCTATGTACTAAGACCAAAACCTCTGACAGAAAGATCAATAACTTCTTTCTGCCGCTCTGTCCAACAGATTAGGACAGAGGGCAGATCTGTTTTCAAAAACAAAATGTTGCTTCATAAGGAAGAGAGTATTTACATTCATCTATTGATAAGATGGAAACAGGACAGATGATCCATCCTGGGAAAGGGAGGTTTCATTAAAAGCATCTTGAGCAAAGTGCTAGAGCAGTTACAGTTCTGTTGCTAAGATCTGCTGTAATCAGTCTTAAGGAAAGAGTCATCTAAGGAAAGATTTCAAGGAGAGTTATCATCTCCCACTGAGAACTCTTCACATACACAACTGTGACTGACGTACAGTCATCTTCCCTAAAGTACTGTCAGCTCCGGGCACTGTGGACCCAAGATATCTTCAGTCCCACAAGTAATTTGTTCCATCTCACTTTGTCAGAGTTCAAAAGCCCCTTCTCAAATATGGACATAATTACCTGAAGAGAACCAACTCTGTTCCTTATTTAGTCAGATTAATATTTTTAAAATTTGAATGCTCTCTTCATTTATACTTAAAAAAAAAATTACCTAATGTTTTTCAGTTGTGATTCCACCTCGTCTGCATACATTGTCATTTTCATGCTTTTTTTGGGAGAGGGGGTCGATATCATTTTCAGTTCCAGATCATAGTCCATCTCATCAGAATCAGAAGCGCTAGCGCTGGAGCGTCTGGCTGCGCTGCGCTCTCGAGACTGTTTGAAAGCTTGCAGCTCATCATGGTACTCAACGACAACTCTGTCGTCTTCATCCATATCCTGATCTTCTTCCTCCTCTTCCTCCTCCTCAATAGGCTCCTCAGGAACATTTACTAGGCCTGTAGCAAAACACATTCTGATAAACTGAAGTCTGTTGTTCACATAAAGTACCTTGAAATCCAGGGAAAAAAAAAAAGAAGAAAGCTGTAGGGCTTAACGTGATAATTGCTGGCTGTGCGTGCTGTGCAATGCGAGGCATTGGCAGCAATGCCAAAGAGAACATACATATTATTAGTCTGAATTTATTGCTCTAAATTTATAAAATAAAATAAAATAAAATAAAATAAAATAGGCAATGATCAACATGAAGTTTATACCTCACCTGTTCCTTGTAAACCCTTAAAATATACCTTACTTAGAGACTTTGTTTGCACGTTTTTGAGAAGTGTACCTGACTTTTACAGAGACAAGACTTTCATCAGATAAGACATAGTTAAGGTCCTTTCCAGCCTTTCATTTCCTAACTTTTGTCCTCTAGGTTTTATGTACTGGCATCAATTACCTGAATGACGATGTTTATAAGGAGGAGTCAGGCCAACATCATCCCCAATGAGGGTCCTTTTCTTTATCACATCCCGATGGATTCGACGCGAATGGTATCTTCGTTTCCTGAAACACCATTAAAAGCAGCATATTTCTGTCACAGAAAGGCATAATGAATGAGCTGTATGCAAACCTACATTAAACAAATGCAATTAACACTCCTTTTAATAGCAGACAAACACATTTATGCCAGAAGTCTGTTCTGGCAGAATGCTTTTAATATAAAGTTCATTAGCATCAAACAAAAATATTTGCCTTGCAAATTCATTGTCACTTTGCTAAAACATGATTCACACTTGAACATCTACATCTGAAAGAAAACAAAAATGTACAAACAGTTTTAAATTATGCTGTCCGAGTACTTTCAACATTCCAGTTCTTCTAGCCTGTATGCAAAGAATTGCTGAGACTACTCACCAGGAATTGCTAAGAATCCCCTTCATGCCTCCGTAGTTGGGATTGCCATATTTCATGTAGTACTGGCTTCGCCTTGCAGCTCCCAGTTCTTTCTTGTCATCTGAAAAAAACATAAATTACAGGAATCTTTCCTCTGTAGAATATATCTTACTACACTAAAGTAAAAATAAATAACCATCCAGCCAAAGACACAGAAAGTGAATGGAAGATTGAATGCATCTTACAGATCAATATTACTTTGATCTCCCTCATAGAAGAGGCAAGGATTTTGGAGGATTTTGCTGACATCATCTCTGAAATTGTCCTTCCACTGCAGTTTTGTGTTCAGAAATGCAAGTCAGTGGACACTCAAACTTTGTGTCTATGAGATTTATAGTGTGTTACATCCTACTATAACTGCTGGAGGTCGTACTTACCTTCTTCTGATTTTTTTATTCTCTATGGATTTGTCACTTTTCACACAGCTATGAAATAACATGTTCATTTCACTAAGAAAAAAATGATTTATTTTCTCAGCTGTATTCAGCAGCAATTTCCACTAATACCTTGCAAAATCTCAAATTATTTTCATATTTATAAAATGTGAAGTTAACATTTGTGGAGAAGGGTATCATAAAATCTGTTTTGCAGTATCAGGAAGAATGTCTCATATTTAGCTCAAAATAAAACTGTATAAACAATAATCTTTATACATCTTGAACTTGATTTATTGATGTATTTACTGCAAAATCTTAACATCTAATGCTTAGCAAAAACTAATAATTTTTCAAACAAAAATTAGAACATTTGCGTCATTAATTAGTTAACAAATAAAACTGCAACAAGCAATCAATTCATTATGCTTGTTAAGCTGTTCATTTACCTTTAGTAGCAAATCTCATGAATAGCTTGTTTCCTTTAGCCAGTTTATTGGCAGGGCGAAGATCATTACGCAGGAGAGAATCCTCTTCTACCTGGGAGAGGGCATCCAACTTTGGGGGGCAAAAAAGGGATTTTGGACTCAAAAATAAAATTACTGGTGAATGAAAATGGATTGCTTAAAAAGAAGCAATCGATTATTAAGAAAGTCACTTTTCAAGTCCTATTCAGAACAACTTTTCTTTTTCTTGACAAACTGATATGAAATTAAGTAATTTTTCTTAAAGATTTTAAATATTCCTCCTCTTCATAATATTAACTCAGATTATTAAATCCGATAATTTTTCAAATGAAATACAGAATCAATTAAAATTCAGAAGAGCACTTAAGTTGGACAACAAAAAACAAGTACTTGATTTTTTTCTGTTTAATTTCCAACAGGCTTCATTAACAGGTTTTCATGTCCTCACATAATGAGTAAAAGGCATTTTAGAATTGATGCGTTATACAGACTAAAATTCAAATTTCCATGGCCTGTACGAGTATTTACTTATTGATCTCTCAAGAAAAACTCATCACACCCGTTATGTATTCAGTCACTAAAGATTAATTTGACAAAATATCAATGAGTATGCCTCTTCCAACTTAAATCCATGGACAACCTAAATCTTCTTTGTTCATTTAAGCATTGCCTTAAGATCATTATTCAGTCTCTTAATTCTGTTTCATGTCTTTTTGACCAGAAAAGTGCAGCCACTCAAGCACTTAGCTGCTGAATGCCCTTTCATTCATCAAAATTGATTTTTTATGCAGATAGTGTCTCCAACAGCATATCTGCTCTTCCTGACATTTCTCCATCCAGTTTACTTCGATAATTAATTAGAATGCATATAGTTAAAACTATAATGTTTTATGGACTTTATACCAGTCACTGCAAAACATAAGTGTTTTTTCCTTCTTTCTATACTGACCTCAGCATCACTTGGATTGTCATCTTCAACCTCGCCTTCTTCTGTCTCATCATCAGAACTTTCCTCTGTTTTTTCTAAAAAGAAAAAAAAAAATGGGAAAAAAGTCTCCATTTTAGTATGGCATTTTGATAACATCACCCAAAATCAAACTGAAGATGTTACCCATTCTGTGCAGCCTAGAGAATAATCAGAACAGTAAATGTCTAGAGAAATTTGAAATATGCATGAGTACAGAGTAACATTAACCAGACAGCCCCTGTGCAGATAAGTGCCTAAGGCAGCACACATGGATAATTAAATTCTACCAGGGAGAACATTCAGCCACTCTTTAAAAAAAAAATAAACTTCTTATGGTAATATCTCTTGCTTCCCTAAGCACCTGAATAACTCCCAAATTCTTATTTAGAAAAGAAATGTAACCAACCCAGAACACTTCTGTATGCATCTCGCACTTTAAGAGGTAATTGAAGAGCCTGAACTTCACTTAATATTCCACTTTTCCAGAATAACAGGTCAATAAGTATGTCAAAGGAATTTAGATTAAAACACTTTATTATGTGATGCGTAATGATGGTGTAATGTTTAATTTGTGGCCAACAAGATTAATATACAAATATTAATACCTGGGGTTTTTTGATAGATTTTATTTTAATATGCTATTTAATAGGGTTAATACATTGCTCTTTGTTGTGCAGTGTGGCACAGTATTTTACCACAGCAATTAATCACATCAGCCTAATGGCAAAACAGTTCTATACAATCATAAGGAAGCAAAAGCCTGATTCTCCATTTTTATTCATAGAAGTAAAATGGATTTTAAATTAGGGCATACAGATACCAGATTCATGAAAATATCAAAGTGTTTTGCTGCTTTTCTCCATTATAACTGACCTTTCAGTGTGCTTCGTCTCTAAAAGTATAAGGGCCAATTTAGAGGTGATATGCACAGGGAAAGAGTGACACATTGACATATTTTCTGAAATAAAGCAGTTGATTTCTTTGTTTGAGATAATGCCATCCTTTATCATGTGTATTGTTAACACTGACATGCCAGTTCCTTACACCTAATTTCCCACACATAGTCATAATCCATCCTAACTCCTTTGCATGCATGACTTATTTTTGTGTGACCTATAACACTATAAATATCACATCTGAACATGACCCTGCACCTAACATGCTCGGTATGCACTGAATTACTGGTTTTGGTCTAGCTCCAACCCACCTTTTAAGAAGCAGCTTCTTCAAAAGGTTTCCAAGATGAAAGCCTTTTTTAAAGTGGCAGAATACATTTACCTGAAACTATACGATAGAAGCTCCTTCAGTAACTTAGATTATGCAGTACCCAAGCACAAGTTTAAAGTTTCATTGATTTTACTAGATCATCTCTATATATGCATATCTAATCTACCTTTCTTGCTTTTTTCAGCTGCCTTCTCTTCACTGTTTTCCTTGCTTTTTGGTTTCTCTTGATCAGGCAGAGAACTCATATTTATTAGGGCTCGTGATGCTGTTACTTCATCAAGCCAGACCACGTTACCTAAGACATACACATAAAAGAAGAAGTTTGTAAAACAAGCAGTTACACACACTTCTTTAGTGGAGAGAAAAGAATTCAGAAACATTTTAAACAAAAGCTTTAGCCATTCAGTACAAATAAAATGCCTCAATTCAAATGATGTTCCATCATTTAAAAGCGAGACATTTTTCTTCTAAATACTCAGTTAGGGAGTGTACTTCATTTTCACTGTGTGTTATTGATTATGTCCTTCCAAATCTCTTTTCACTACAGGTAATTATTGGAAAACTGAGACAGATAAATATCAATGATTTAAAAAGCCACTAAAAAAAGGAGAGGCAGAGCTAAGACCTCTAAAATAAAGACAAAGAGCTACAAAAGAAAAGAAAAAAAAAAAACAAAAAGGACTCTGCTTACTTACATGATGTATCATCTAACCACTCAATATGAGCAGGAGGATATTCTTTGAAATAGGCAAAGATGTCCTGTGTACTCATCTCATCAACCCCACAAATGTAAATTGTATCCAGTCTCACTTTAGGAATTGCTATGAAGAAAAATAAATATAAAAATAGTACTCATTTCTATAGAATAAGCTTTTATGTTAGTAACATGCACATTTATTAAACAAACATTTTAACTAAGTTAAACGGGTGCTCACAAAAAACAAATATAATACGCACTCTTTTAAAAGACTAGAATTTGAATTATCTTACAGTGTGTACGTATTAAGTACTATACTACACAGTGAGCAAAGAAACTAAACAAGGGCATCCTTTCTTCTTGGGTGTTTGATAAACTCATACCTTTCTTCATCATGTCTCGATCCAGTGCCACATTCCTTTGGGCAAGATTCACTTCAGCTCGAAAATGAAAACGTTTTGCTCTTTGTTCCTTTTTCTCTATTGCTTCCTGTGAAGTGTGAAACAATGTAGTCAAAACAAAAATGACACTTTTCCAAAGATGACCATTTTCTCCTGACTAGCATAACTCTGTTCTTTACTGAATTACAACATACAGAAGCTAAATATTGAAGTCAAAACATCTGATTTGCAATCTTCATCAGGAATTCTTTTTGTACTCTTTGGAAAGTTTTTGATGAGTTTCACTAACACAAAATGGGAACACATTCCTTTTATCAAAACATTGCTGCCATGAGGATTCATATTTGTATGAACATGTAAAATGTCATCAGTACTACAACGTATATAGACGATTAAATGCTTTTTTCCTCCATTACCACACGTTATATATAGTAGTGAATTACACAATATGAAAAAAAATGCTAATTGAATACTATTTGTAGAGACAGGAGCTGTGAGATTAAATTTCTTAAGTTCCATAGAACTATGTAGTTTTACATTATTTAAGTAGAACAGTTGTTCACATTCTTCAAACTAAGTCTTAAATAATATGATGTCCTTAAGCAACAGAAGACAATGAAACTAGATTTTCCTGCTAAGCACTTGTTCTTCCTCCTCACATAAGAGAAGGAAAAAAGGTCAGCTGACATGACTCAAATGGCTTTGTTTTGCAATTTGGAATGACACCAGTGCAATTTCAATATAAATATATTTTTTTAAGTTGTGTACCAAAGCCCAGTTAACAAGACTATAAATTCCTGGGGAGGTATAGAAGCTTTTTGTGTACATGAATAATTGTGAATTTGCAACTCCACAAATTTTGTGACTTAAAAACGCTGTTTCTTTTACAGCAAGCATAACCAATAAAAGAAGAATTATTTAATTGATTAAAAATACCAGCTATCCGAACAAAAGGTTAAACTTCTGTTGCACCCTAGAAAGAAATAAAGTGTTTCCTCCTACACAGCAGCAACAATTAGAACACGTTGAAGCACCATAATGCAAAAATTACCTTGGAGGTCACATCTATTCCAGTGATGAAACTTCCAGCTTTGTTTTCATATCTTCTACTCGTGTCCTAAAATAAAGCAAAATGGTGATGATATCTTGATAAACATTAAAATCAACAAACCTGCTACTCTGAGAAAAAAAATCTAGTTTTATGAGAGGTCCAGTCTCTTCTCCTTCATCCGCACTCTAAGGTACACCCCTAAATAGGTATATAAACATCACTCACTGACATGACTGACGTTCTGACATGACGACAGTCTGAGGACTCTTCTCTTTAGCAATGCTTAGTTTCTGCATTTGCATCCACTATGGTTTTTACTTACTCTGTCTCAGCAATGCACTGGCACGCATACTTCTAATTAGAACCTTTCTAATGAAAATTTCCACAACTTTAATTTTAGCTATAATCTCCTCTGAAGACATGAACAGATTTAACAGTCGAATCAAAGATATCAGATTCACAGAGTTTCAATTTACAACTTTAAGTCACCACCAAAGTTAGAACACCAAATCATTCTCCACAGTTAAACAAGCAACCCCTGTCCCTCTTCCATTCATTATTTCATAATCTGTCTCCTAAAAGAGCATTAAGCTTTATTTTTTGATACAAATCTATTGATAGAGTAAATACTAAGAATAATGTAGAAAAAAAAAACTCAAAAGTTTCATTTCAATCAGCCAGGTCTGCTGAATTTGTAAGACTGTGCTAAGGCCCACATACTCTGCACCAGTCACTCAACTCTATCTATTCCACTGTTTGTTTTGTGCAACAAGGCACCTTTTCATTCTGACTCCTGCAGCCTCAGGACCATCACCAGGTGGGTGCAAAAGTGTTGTTTATGCCAGTGTTGCAATAATTATTTTGGCTTAAAGTACTTTTTTGTGGGGGGAAGTAATCCAGTATCAATTTAGAAATAGCAAAGCACACAAAATCCAACCCCCCTTCCTAGCAAAAGGATCAAACTACCTCTGAAGCAGCAAAATGTGGAGAGATGTTACCATGAAAGGTGAAAAGGTTATTTGAAAGTGGAAAAAATACTGGGTTTGACCCATGGAGTGTAAAGAAGTGGAGTAAGGTGCTGTCTCTCGGACTGCATAGTTGGTAGGAGCTAGAGCATGTTGCCAAATCAGCTAATTAGAGATTTGTTTCTATAAGAACTTCCACTGAGGCTTTCAGAGTAGAAAAGCAAACAAAAAAACGGCTTGGGTGTTTAGCTCTGCTCTGACCCACTTTTCCAGGTGTTAGTGCTGCCCTCGCTAGGGTTATCCAGGGGAAAGCGACATAAACGCGGAAAGATCCTTGGGGCCCCGGGCCTGCCAGCCGCCTGCCCCGGGGCCGCCCCCGCTGCCGGGTGCCCCCTCGTCCCCCCGGGCCCTTCCCCACCGCCCCCCGGGCCCCTTGAGCCCCCCAGCCTGTCCCGTCCCGGCCGCTTCCCCTCTCGGTCCCCTCGGGCAGCGCCGCCCCGGATCCCGTCCCGGCTCCCCGCGCCTCCCGCCAGGCCCCCGCGGGGCTCGCCCC
>JAWLRI010000482.1:1219988-1237743 GCA_034781795.1 Crypturellus tataupa | reverse complement strand
TCCCCCCCGGCCCGGGCCGCGCTGCACGAACCGAGTCGCGTTTGGCCGCCCCGGCCTCCCGGCTGTTGCGCTCGCTCCGGAAGCGGGAGCCCCCGGGGAACCGGCGGCCTCGGTGCTCGGCCCCGCGCGTGTGGCCGCGGGGCGAGCCGCTCCCGGGGCCCCCGTGGAAATGTCACCCGAAAGAGCCGGGTAGCGACGAGCTAGTCCTGCGTTAGCAGACGAGGTTTCAGGACGCGCATCAAAGTGTGTGTTGGGTGTTTTAAGTAGTGGGAACGCGAGGAACAGAAAGGCTTCTTTTTTTTTCCCTTTTTATTTATTTTTTTCTTCCTTTTTATTTTTCTTTTAAATCATGTGTTTTTTTTCTTCCTTTTCCGTCCTTTGATAAGGACGGTTGATAGCATTCTTCATCACCCTAAGGTCTAATATGAAAAAAGCCTAAATACAACACCTGTAGGGCAGCAACTATCATTTATGTCAGAGAGAAAAAGGTTTCATGAGAAACGATGTTTTTGAAAGTGCAGATGTAACTTAATTGAAGGAGAGTCCCCAGTGATGTTTGATTCTTAGGTATATAAGCAAGAACATGGAGTTAAAAGGTAGCGGAGTCCCTGGTGGGGGAATTACTGAGTGTGTTACTAAAACTACTCAAGTTCTGATATCGGTGTCCACAAAGTGATGTGGGCATGTTGCTAGCATCTCAGAAAGGAGCTACTACAAAGTTTTGAAGTCTAGAAGACCTGCTGTACGATAAGAGGTCTGGCTGACTTATTTGCAGGAAAGAAAGCTTAGCACAAGAGTTGCTACAGACACAGATGGTTTCTGATGCAGCTACTTGTGTTTGCACCATTATGCAGTGATCTTCTTTGCTCAGGGGAACATTTACGGTTGGCAAATTTGGAAAAGCCGGAAGGCTCAGTTTATCCTAGGAACCTGCCATAGTTACACTGCACCCAAAACATGAAAAGCTCTGCAAGGAGGAAATTAAAGGTGGCTGATTTCAGCTGGAAATGTAGTGGAAATCATTACCTCCATGGGAAGTCAAATGGTTTACCAGAAGATAGGCGAATTCCTCATTGCTTAATGTTTGTCAAAGCTGTGACTTATTGTTGTCATAGGTTTATGAAGACTTGATGCAGGAATTGCTGTGCAAAATGCTGGATTGAAGTTATGTAGAACAGGGAAGTTACCAGGATAGTCCACTGTGGAATCCAGTCTGATAGGATTGTAAAGATAGTAGTGAAGGAGAACGCTGCAGTTTTAGCACCAGTCACTTTGCTGGGCTGTTGTTTTCTGCAGAGGAACTCTCTGGAGAAAAAGTATTTTGTATATATATGTATTAGTGAATGATGTTTTGGCTACTGTGATAATGCTTCAGTAAATAGCTGCTCTACTTTTTATTTATTTATTTAATCTTATACTACATCCTTAACCTCTGTGAAGCTTTGTGGTATTTGTTGGACTGGTTCATGTTATGAGTGTCTTAACTTCATTGAGTTTTGTTTTATTTTTATTGCTAAATGTCCTGTAGGTTGTTATTTTCTGTATTAAGTGTTTGTCTTTGTTAGAAAGATATGTATTATTGTAGCTCTATAGGCTGTTGGCATAGTAGAGTTAATCTATAGCAAAAATAATTACATTTTTTTTCTTTATTTTTTCCCTCCCCTCACTTCCAGGATGTTATATGAATATGGGTGATATCTGCACTGTAGATATTTCTGTAATGAAGTTTTAGTGGTTTTAAATTACACCTCTGTGCAGAAGTTTCTGTCTTCTTGCTCTAAAGCTACTGAAATGAATGAATAATAGAAAAACAGATTTTCTTTCAGAAAAAAGTAGGTGGAGGGGGGATGTTCAGGAATGGGAGGGAGATGGCACCACTGGTAGAAGATTCAAGAGGATTTCATACTTGGATAGGGAAGGTAATGCATTAAAGCAAGGTTAATGTTTGCCAATTGTCATGTTTATATATTGACATCAAGTTTTTGTCGTCATTGTCATAATTGTCACTCTGGTATAACTTTCTTAAGAACTGTTTTGGAAAATGCATGTCTCCCACTGAGAAATCTTAATATGCCAGATCAGGTTTTTCACTCTGATTTTTGTTAGTCTCTGTTAAGCACATGCTTAATTTCATGAGTGCTTAAAGTTTGCCATGTACAGATGAAACTTGAACTTTGCTTCAATACAGAATGAAAGAGATGAGGAGCTTTGTCTCCCCTAATATAAAAAAAGTCTTAGTGTGTCACAAAAGTGAAATATTGTCTTCTATTTCCAGGTTATTAAAAAAAAATCCTTAGTCTAGTTTTGGATTTCTTTACCTAAATGTGGGCGTTACCATGGTAGTGGACAATAAAGGAAGTGTTTTAATGCATCATATGTTTGCAATTTGAGTGATGGATCCAGGGTAAAAATGTAAGATATGCACTAAAGCAAAATGCCTAAAATAGCTGAAGCAAAACATGTTTCCTGTTGAAAGCGCAATGCGACAAAGTCAGAAACCTTATGGAATCATAAAATATGTCACTCTGAAGCAGGAAAGTATAACCAATGCAGTGTAAAATATGGTGCTTTCAGTAGGTATGCATTTCAAGAACAGGCTTTTTAACTTACACTTCTATATCACTTCCATTGTGATTTCTTAAAATTCAGATGGTACTTCCTGGAATCATGTAAACTTTACTTAATGATATCCATACCTAGCTGTTTGTATAATGAAATTACTTTAGATATGAGTGAGGGGTATGGTTTAACTCAGACATTTCTTTTCTTTTTTTTTTTTTTTAAGATCTCGCATTCCAAGCTATTGGGAGCTTGGGAAGTGCATGAACCCAACTAGGGCAGAGTGAGAAAGAACGGGGATACTTCTGCGTGATTCAAAAGAGCTGTTTTACAGAAATGAGTAGTTCTGCTACAGGGGCAAGCTGAGCACATATTCTTTCTTTCGCTCTGCGGAGCTGGGGAGGAAGGAGGAGAACTTCTGGTGCTTTTTGATTGTCCAGCTTCAGTAGGAAATGACTAAAGTTTCTCCACTATCTAGACCTACTTTTACATACGTTCTCCTCTTCCTGAAGGCCCTTGGAAGATGCAGGCAATGTGCTGCTAGAAATTATGCCTTCAAGAAAAGTGTCTCACAATTATCGCAAAAAAATTCAAAAGACTAAAATAAATGGAGAGTTTACCATCTACTTGATAACCTGTAGCTGTATTTTATTTCTGACCTGCATTTTAAAATGTTTTAACTATCTTTTAAATGTTTAGTCTCATTCCTTCCCCACAGACGTCCCAAGTAGTTTTTTCCTCTTAGAGTCCAACTTAGGTTTTATCCAGCTACTTTTGGCAGCCTTTTCAGCCCGTTATTCATTAATTCAACAGGCCTATTTTCAGCTGCTTGCTGTAAGGTTCATTTGAGCCTCTTAAACATTTCCAGTCCCATCAAAACAAAAAATAAATCTTTATTCATCCAGCTGATGGTTGTGGTGCTGACAAAGCTGATGAATACTCCTGTTGAAGTGCTTGTTTCCTATGAGTTTAAGCTTTTTCTGTGTACAGTTATTTTGCGGGAGGTAAAAAATTTGGTTTGTAGCAGGTTTTGCAAAGGTAAATCAGTGTTTTAAACTCTAGATTTGTCATGAGAAATCAGTTCCATGTCAATACTCTGCTAAAGTATCTTTGGTCATTAGAGAATCACTCTTCTCCGTGTGACTTCTCTGAAGATCTCTGGTATTCTGACACACTTGTAGTTGCTATGGCTTTTTCTTTTGTGATGTGTCCATGCTAGTTTAAAGGCTCTCCTATAAAATAGTAACAGATACACACGTGTTTCTGTCAGAAGCTTGATATCTCTGTCACTTCTTGTGAAACATATCTTCCCACTGTTCACAGTGCAGTCGACGTCCAACATTGCCAAATATTTTTATGTTAAATGTTTATATTGTGAACTCAAGCTATTTTGAAGCAGTGTAGGGATGTTTTTTGGCTGCACAGGTAGCATCTACTTTAAGAGCACGGAGATAAGAGCTGCCACCAGGTGAAATTTCAGAGTTCTTGCTAGTTCTAGAGCTGGGTTATGTTTCATCAAAAAAGTTGAGGAATGTTTTTGGTCTTTGTTCTTTTTTTAGATAGCAGATGGTAGTATATTGTGCTTTGGGCGAGTAACAGGGAATCTTACTCCTCTCTTATGCCACATTCATACTTCCTACTGATATTTATGATAACTCCCTTATCTCTTGGTAGCTCTTTTTTGTTGCTTTTTGTTTTTTTAAGATATGGCTTTGTTTCTTGGCTCATTGCAGTTGCACTGATTTCTTTTGAAAGTCTTTCAGACCTGCCAGTAAGTTCAAATGTGCATTTTCCCCTTACTTAATTCTGCTTCTTTGAATTTCCAGTAACCAGCTTCCTTGATGTTTGAGTTTCTTCAGGAAACTTTAAAACTTATTTATTGAGTGTTTGTCAATGTTTATCTTATAGAATCCGGTGTCATTATTGGAACTCCTTTTTGCTCCCTTGAAGGAATTTCTTGCAGAGTTAGCATTCCATGCTGACAGTGCTACTTTGAAGGGCTTTTTTGGATCAGTGACAGCTTGAAGAATTCTGCTAGCTTTGTGCTTGAGCTAAGTCTCAGAACTGCTAGATATTCCCTGCAGAGAAACAGACTTGCAAAGGAAGCCGCTCATTCTTTCTAGAAGAGTTACTCATTAAAGCATAAATCTTTTCCTCTCCATGGCCCTCCCCCATTCTTCCACAGTTCTTCCCATAACTGAATATACAGTGTATAGCATGGTGGAAATACAGCATCATGCGTATGTTTTTTTTCCCCAGCTAAGCCTGAAGAACACAAAATTGGGGAAAAAAAGGTCTAAAGAACTGATTGAAAGCTGAAGTGGGTATCTATTTTCATACTTATGTCTCCAGTATGAACAGGATAAATTTCGATGTATTTGAGGATCAGCTAGTGTATAATTTAGGCTCAATTTAATGTGCAGAGAAACTAGAAGATTTGAGATTAAGAGATGGAATTATACTTGTTATAAGAACATATATTGCCTTCTCATATGCATATACATATATAGTTTTATTTAAATGGTAACTTTTATCAAAAGGAAAAAATATTTTGCCCACTCAGGCAAGTTTGCTGTGTTAAGCTGTTTTCTTTGTGGCAGTGCCTGTAACTCAAGATTTCTTACAACATATAAATGGCAAATACTGCAGTGTTGTCTTTTTGAAACAAATTTAAACTGTGAAGGGAAAAGTCTTTTTTAAAACCACTTTCTTGGAGTAATACCAAAATTTCATTTGCTTTCTAGATTTAGAATATAGAACAATAATAAAAAAGGAAATGTCTTGTAGTGAAAACTGCATGTGTGCCTGGGAAACTCAGATGTACTGACTTTTTTTATCCGTTAGGTTTGTATAACATCCAAGGAAGCACAGTACTTTTTTTCCTACTTAATGAAGAATAGCAGTGCCAAGTCATTTGTGTTATATACTTTTTCCTTTCTTTGACAAAACCTGTGCAATGCAGTTTTATCTTCAGGATCAGGAAGATCATTACTTTGCTACCCTACTAAACCAAACTGGTAATTCAGATTTCTTAATATTAGGGAAACAAGTCCCAAACTATGCCTATATGCAAGCAATTTGATTATTAAGAAGTGTCCTTTCATTTTCACATCACATAGGTTAGACATGATTAATGTTGATGGTTCAAAGGTGATCATTCTGCATCAAATTATCTGCTTGTAAATATTCTACTGAAGTGTGTAATTTACAGTCGTCACTATTTTATGCGCTGTTGATACATTGCCTTCTTTTTTTTTCAGGGTTGAATCCCACCAGATTTCGAATAGGTGACCAGGAGTTTGATTCTTTGCCATCTTTACTAGAATTCTACAAAATACACTATTTGGACACTACAACCTTGATAGAACCAGTTTCCAGATCCAGGCAGAATAGTGGTGTTATCCTCAGACAGGAGGAGGCCGAATATGTGCGAGCTCTCTTTGACTTTAATGGAAATGATGAAGAAGATCTTCCATTTAAGAAAGGAGACATACTGAAAATCCGGGATAAACCTGAAGAGCAATGGTGGAATGCAGAAGACAGCGAAGGAAAGAGGGGAATGATACCTGTTCCTTACGTCGAGAAGTATAGACCTTCCTCTGCTTCAGTATCTACTCTGATTGGAGGTAACCAGGATAGTTCCCACCCACAACCACTGGGTGGGCCGGAGCCAGGGCCCTATGCCCAGCCCAGCATCAACACTCCGCTCCCTAACCTTCAGAATGGCCCTATTTATGCCCGGGTTATCCAGAAGCGAGTCCCTAATGCCTACGACAAGACAGCCTTGGCTTTGGAGGTACATAATGGGCAAAACTTAGAAGGAAGAGATCTGTTCAAGGGCTTTCCCTTTCAATCACCTTATAGTTTTTTGTAGGAATAAGAAAAAAATTATTGTTATACTGATTTTGCATCATGATTAATAAGTTACAGATAAAAAATTGTTTTTGAAATTAATAAGTGAGCAGGAAAGAGTTTGATTATTATAACCTGTTTAGCTGCTGAATCAATATCCTGTCTTTTGTCAAGCATCACTAACATAAGTGTTTCCATCCATATTTTTACTTCTAAAGTCTTTCTGTTTTATGGGGGAGGGAGAGGGAGTGGTGTGGAATGTCTGAGCCTATGTTTACTGTTGATTGCCTCACCCCAGTCTTTAAAAGGTGTGCTCATTTTTTTTCCTCCAGTCTCAGATAAGTGTGGTTTAAAAGCAATCAGTGGAAGCACTGATAGGTCTCTTTAAAATTACACAAAGATGACGAGGATCACACTGAGTTTTATAGTAACACCTTGACCTCAAGCAGAAAGTAGCATTGTCTTTAGTTTGTTGAGCAGGAACATACATTACAACTCATTAGGGAGTTCTCCTGTAAAGCAGTGACTGATGGAGTATGAGTATAATTTGTAATAAAATGGTGAGTTTCCCTAGGGTTGATTCACTTCCTCATACGATTAAATATTTGTACATGCCCTTTATGATATTTCCTCTTAAAAGAGGAATAGAGTGTTCTATCTGTACACATCAGATAGTTATCCCTCAAGTCACATTTGAGGAAATTGAATCTAAGGTATTCTTAGTGGCAGACCTTTCCCTTAGGATGATATGTAAATTGTATCCTTTAATCTAGGCTTTCTTTGAGCTAAAGGCTCTGGAATTTCCTGATACCTAATTGACTTCCTGTTTATATAGCATTTTAAGTACTTGGGAAAAACAGTTTCTGTGCTGAGTCAGAGTATCTCCCCTCCAGTCTCAAAATACTTAGTTTAACCTTCCTTAGTATAAAATGCATATTGGTTCTTCAGAGTGGTGGTAAGTATATATGTACATCTCTTAAGTACAGAATTAGCAAAAGTAGCACAATTCACAGATATGATAATTGATTTTTAGCTCATAAGATATAAAGGTGCTTTGTATTGTAAGTATAATTTGTCTAGGCATCAATGTGGCTACAGTCTGAGTTACTGTATGTTGTGTTTTCTGAATCAAAAGGATTCAGTACTTTTTGGGGATTAAGAAGTGTGCATTGATAGTCATGCCAACTCACATGATTTTGTGCGAACATATGAAGATTTTAACTCTCAGACTTTCAAAGAGCCTAAAATGACCTCTTTTTACCTCTCTTTTTTTCTCACTTTCCTAATGCTGCCACCTCTTGAAGTTTGGAAATAACCCCTGTAGTTTTCATGGAGACTGTTAAAATTACCAACTTTCAGATTTTGCTTGGGATGTTGGAGATCGTATCTTGGCATATTTATCAAAATCTTTTGGTTTATTTTCTGGGTTTTGTTTTTAAGCTTTTATTGACTCTACTGAACTATCAGTGTTTTCTTTAAACTTAACTTTGCTTTTGCTTTCGCATAAAGCAGAACCTCCGCAGAACACTCCCCAGCTGCCCGGCAGTTTGGTAGCATGGAGTGAAACAGGGAGGGTCAGAAAATATTGGAAATGTAGCTTGTCTTAAGTGAAAGTGAAAGCCTTTACACACTGAAGAGCAGGTATTTATTGCCACAGCTGATGTTCTGTTTATCCTAGTTCTCTTATTAACTCTCATATTCTGACAATTATATTGTACTTAGAATGTCCAGTTTCATGGAGAGCGTCTTCTGTGCTCTACACTAACTTGTACCTCTAGTGTCTTTTACTGGCTTGTGCTGATCAGCTTGAAGTGTTTGAGAGGAATTCACATGTGTGAACTCTGTCCATATCCTGACATAGAGTCAGGACATAAGTAAGATTTATACAGTCTTTCTACCTTTATATGGGAGCAATGGCCTTTGTAGAGCTTGTGGACTTACATACCTGTTTACAGACTTAAAGATTTGTATTTTATTACAAGTCTTATAACTTTAGGTGGTTATCAGTGTTTCTAATAGACCTTCCTAGCTTTCCTGCTCTCTTTATCATTTAAAATCATAATGTTAGAGTTGCTTTCAAGGTCTGTACCACGGGTGGGCGAAGCAATGTGCACTTCTTTCTCCCAGTATTTCTTCATCTGGTCTGTCTGTCTACTGTTCTATGTTGTCTCCTCCTTTTTTCACATTTTCTTTCACTTCGTGGCATTCCTGTTCTATTTGAGATCTCTTTCTTAGATGCCTTAGTGGAAAGCGCTGTGCAAGTTTTGTCAGTCCATTTTGCCAAGGCCTCTTAATAATTATAAATATGGAACTTTTTTTTTTTTCAAAATGAGAACTTTTAATCTTAAACCTGCCAGTATCCATAGGTGGAGGTGGAGCCCACTGGTTATTCTAAGCAGATAGGTCCTTCACATTAAACTTTTTTTGACCAAACTACAAAGACCATATCTGTACTGTTGCATTAAGTTAAAGCTCACATGGTTTCAAAGAGCTAAGGATGGAGGATCAGAGCAAATGATGTTCTAATCAAGGCTGTGCTGCATTATGGGAAAACCCATTTAACATTTTTATCTTTTATTTGACTTTTTGCATGTAACTAGACCTGTTCAAGGGGTTTCCAGAGTCTGTTTTTACTTAAGAGGAGGAAAAAAATATCAGTGTGGTAAATGACTGGAAAAATATCTTGCCTTTTTCACTACAGTATTTAAAAGAGTGTATTTTCTTTGTAACAGTAGTAGAACTCTGCCATTTTGACCTTACCAGAGATGAGTACCTTTAAATTAAAGAGAATTCAGTGGAACAGCTGTCTTTGGTCTAAAAGCTGAAAAGTTTTGCAATTGCAATAAGTAGTAGTTTTGCAGAAAACTATACGTAATCTTCAGGAGAGTATCTGAAATGCAAAGTGGCATATGTTGTAATTTCAGTAAGGATAGAAATGAAAAACACTAGGAGGAATGCCACTGTGACAAAGTTAAAACAGTGAATGTGTTTAGATTTTTTTCATTTTGCTGTAAATAAAAATAATTGAAGCAATGTGATAAAAGATCTATTTTGAAAAAGGATAACTCTTCTAGCTTGAAAAATAATACAATACAGGATCACTCCTCTGGCACACAGATACTGGCAAGCATCACTTTAATCACTTTTTGTTTTGGAAGCTCATGCAAGGATTATATTCAGATCTGAAATATTGATGTATTGTTTTGCTAAATGGATTTTTTCCTTTTCCTTTCCTTTTTCCTTCCTCCTAGAGATTATTAGTAGTAGCAAAATGATATGTAGTGCATGCTTAGGTTCATGAAGAGCAAAACTAGCATTTAGTAGTCAAGAAAAGCTTCATTTTTGCCTGTAGCAAACACATAAGAGATTTTTTTTTTCCAAATCTGATTTATGAAAGTGTCTATACCAGTGTTTAAAAAAATAAATCAAGACAGCAAGTGTCTCCAGTGTACCTCTCCTCACTAAATAAGTAACCCTCAGAGGCATAGGAGTTTTAATTAAATGCTCATGTAGTGTTTTGAATTTATGAATAGTTAAAAGCTGTTCTGGCAAAAGATTGCAAATGATTAAAACCTCTAAAGCTAACAGACTAACATTTTAATTTATTTTCCTTGTTCTACTCACTGCCTGGAAGGTGAGAATAATGAGATTCTGTCTTGGGTCACGGTGTTGAGCATCTTTCTAACTAGCAACTGAATATTCAGTGAATCTTTGGATGAAATGCAGAAGGCTTGAGGACATGCCCTGAGAGTTTATTTATAGTATTATGAAATTAAAATGGAGAGTATAACTCTCTGTAGCATTCTGCATCCTGTGACCTGGGAAGTGTCCTGAAAACCTTTCTGTGTTACCTTGTAAGTAAGAGTATTGATTAGATTCTGCATGGAGGAGAAGAAATACAGTTGGTTGGATGACTTTCACAATTAAAGTTGAGGAACTGTTTAGCTTCCAGATTCACTTTTTACACCTGAAAACCACCCTATCTTAATGAAATTGCTTGTGCAGTACAAGTGGAATACAGACCTCTATCAATTCTGTCAAATCCACTTGTTGTGATGGAGACTGATCAGTCAAGTCCCAGGAGTCCCAAAAGGCTCTAAGTTTGGTGTTGGCTTGCAGATTTTCAATTCAGGTAGTTCTCACTTAAAATAGATATGCTGCTTTTTCTTCATACTCTCTTCATGAGTGAATAAAAGTAGGCTGGTGTATTAAAAATGATTAAGACTAAAATTCTTTTTTTTTAATAGAAATATCTTTGATGTACTTGGGGTCTAAGACTCCAGAGGGAAGGGTAGCAGATCACTGTATGTGTTTTATGCTCTAACACTTACTTATTTCTTATTTTACAGGTCGGTGAGATTGTAAAGGTCACAAAGATTAATGTGAGTGGTCAGTGGGAAGGAGAATGTAATGGTAAACGTGGTCACTTTCCATTCACACATGTCCGCCTGCTGGATCAACAGAATCCTGATGAGGACTTCAGCTGAGTGTGGCTCAACAGTTTCGCTTACAGATGGGAACAATCTCAGCTCGTTTAAATGCAGATGCCATCAAGACTATGTTCCGACAGATGTTGAAAGCGGTATTGCTTGTACAAGCATTCTGATGATAACCTGCAAACCCCTGGGACTGAACACCACCATTCCTTAATCAAGGGTCATGTAATTCAGGGTACGACAGTAGATAACTTGTGTGTCAAGTGGCAGAACTAGTACATGATTATAGGTTGTAATGCCTGCTTATGTCCATGAGCACAGCAGACTGGACCTTGCCAGCAGCAGCAGTCGGAGAAAGCAGTAACATAGATGTTATTACAGCGTTTATAGCTCTCTCCAGTTTTATTTCTTGTGTTGCTTCTTCCTCAGGCAATAAACATCAACCTTAGACAATTCAATGTGTAGGTAGAAATTTCACAAATTTATCCTGGAGCTTTCTCCATTTTTTTTTCCATTCTGAATTCTCTGTCCTAGAAAGGCTATGTGTAGTACTGTGCATGGTGAGTTAACCACGCATACTACAGATTTTTTGAAGCACATTGGGGACAGCTGTACGATTTAGAGATGCTTACCATTTTAATGGTAAATGACAGATCAAATCAACCTCAGAATTCTGTTAAGTTTGTGGACACTAGATTTGATTTCTTCAGTACTGTTGATGTGTCAAACATAGCAGCTGAATTAAATTAAAATTTTTGATAACATAGCAGTATCTCTCTTATCCACAAATATAAGGCTTATGGAAGTGTAAACATCCATATCAGTGCTGAAAAATGTGCACTTTAATGCATAGCTTTAAAGCAGTGTTTGAGTCACTAAATATACTAAAATATTGGCACTGCTTTCAGATTAAATTAGGTAGGGCCGGTTTAATATTTTTTGAATTTTTCAATATTCCTATACATTACAGTACAAATCAGTGTAAACATGGTGAACTGACAAACCAAATATTGCTTTTATTTTAAAGTTACTCTGGGGGCTCTACTGGTTTAATTCCCATTTGTAAAAATATCTGATAGCTAATTCATGAGGATTTTATTTTTAATAAACTAATGAAAAATACCTGTGTGCTTCTGGATTGATTCTCAAAAGGCATAATAATTACAGCTTCATAGTTCATAATGAAAATCAGTGCACTGAATAGTGATATTGTGCACTGCTTGTTTTGTTTTCTCAGCCTGTTCTTCTAATTATCTGGTTTTCTTTAATATAAATCAGAATGGATTCAGTAAGTTTTGTAAACTAAAATTAAACACTGAAGTAACTATCCCTTGCCTGTACCCAAATACGGCACTCTAGTGACCAAACTTAAGCAAATCAGTTTTGTAATTTTGACTGCATTGTAATCCATACATAACAGTTTTTGTAAATAGTATTAAACCAAAAACATTTTTTTTTGGTTGGTAGAAACCACGTGACTAGAATGTCTCATTGGCTGTAAATGCTGCGAGGACTAGTTCTCACTGCAAAGGCTATTGCTGCAAGGCATGAACCCATCAAACAGAATACTGGTAACACTTTACCTCAGAACTGTGTGACATGCTGGAAATAACACTTGCTCTATTTAAGTACTAGTTGTTTTACTTCAGAACTAACTCATCAGCAAGTCTGACCAATTTTCAGGTAATGGGCACCCAATAATGCTGTAGACTAATGCCAGTGTACATGATTTGTACTTTTCCATCACCAACATGCTAAGCACTACAAGAGATTATTAGAAAACTGACAGTGGGTCTGTTTTTTGTGGCAATGTTCTAAGAAGAATGGTAACAGGGTAATTGCAGTACTGTTCTAGCTTGGATTGCTATTCTGGTTAAGATGATACGCCAGTCTTTAATTGTGGGATAACTGTTAGCTTAGTACAAAGCCTACTTTGGAGAAAAACTGAGGAGCTAACTCTACATTCAGTAACACGTTGATTTTTTTGTAAGTCTAATTTGTATTTTTCCTCTGACTTTGATATTTAATGCAACTGAGTTTTCAATAGTCATAGTTGTTAAATACAGACTTGCATACTAAGCTTATCAGTTTGCCCATATATGCTTATATTTTTCTTCAGGTATTGCATAAGCAGCCTAATAAACTATGTTCTTCAAATAACATGGTTTATTCTGAAGGATTTTTTTTTCCAATCACAATTATTCAAAGTCCCTGCATTTTTAATTTTCCAATCAGCAATTAAGATACCAAAATATTTTTTTCTGAAAGCAATTTTATTATAGAAGTCTTGCATTTTTACTATGAAAAACAAATCGAATTGTTAACTAGCAGATACCCAGAAAACTATGGGTGGGTTTTTTTTTTTTTTTTTGGTGAAGGCTGTATAAATGCCAAATATTTGTACACTTTGAGAGAGAAAAAGAAAAGTACCTAGAGGAGTCTTAATAGCTGCTGTTGCACTAGAATTTAAAGTTCTTGTCAAGCAGTTTTTCTTAGTTAACTGGTACATTATGCAATCGTTTTCCACTATTCTGTTTTAAGCTGAAATGTGATTTTGTTTCATAGGTGATAGAAGTTACTATGTTTGCTTTTGTACAAAATAGACATTTCAACTTATTGAACTGTTAAAATAGGTAGAACATATGTTCATAAACACGTAGACGAAATCCTCTTGTGGCCTTTGTTTCTCCTCTTCTATTTGTTCCTTCTCCCCAGTGCGTGCAAAAAATCATTGCTCAGAATGTTGGTCGCAATCTTTTGTTTCTACTCGGCTGTGTTTTTTTTGGTCTATTGTGCATAGGCAGGTGTTAGAACTAGAATAATCATTTCTAGAAACACCGTGAAAGCAGAATGCTCAAATACACTGTGTTCTTCTGGTGCATTTACACATTATATCACACTAAAAGTACAACTGGCTGCTATGTTTTTTTTAATATATATTTCATTTTGGTAAACCCCAGCCTTTTTACTAATATTTGACCTGGTTAAAACTTGTTAATCCGTTTGAATTGTATTTGTTAATAATGCAAATATTTCTAATCATCTTAAGAATAAAACTTTTTTTTTTAATGGTTTTGAGGAAGGATTCTAACCAAACCAGTTTGAAGAAAAATATGAACATGTGCCATTGTATTATAACACTATCCACTTTCTTGACAGTTAAAGTCTTTTTTTATTTTTTTTGTAGCATGTAATGTATATGTTCATAGTACGTGAATAAAAGTATAGCCAAAACATTGTCCTTGTCATTCAGCTGCAATTAGAGTATTTGCATTTAATAATATAGAAATACAACTGTTGTCTCTAGTTTTTAATTTCCCCTACTTGTGCAAAAATAATTAAGCATAATACTTGCAGAAATAAGACAAACCAAGACGACTAACAAAATGGATTAATTCATTTACAAATGAGACTCCATAGTGTTGCTGGTGTATCAGAAGATAGTGTTGGGCTTCTTTGGATGAGGAGTGTCAGTCTGGAAAGATGAAATGTTTCCTATCCAATATTTAAATCAGCAGAAATGAGCATTTAAGTGTACAAATAGTAGCAACAACTTTCTCATACAAGAGTTTACTACTGGTTTAACAGGGCTTCTTTTCAATTGTGGTAGTGGGAGAGCAAGGTTTCAGTGAAAGATTAAGAGCTGCAGTGCTGTGTTAGGGAATGAAGTACCTAGAAAATGAGGAATAGGTCTGATCTCCCATGTGGGAGGACATTTCAAACATACCCCTGTGTTAGACCTGCTTTTCCCACCAGTCCTTAAAAGCTGCAAGGGGAAGAGGCCTTCAGGCCTCCAGCGATGAGAATCAATTTAGCTGTAAGACTATCCATTAAAAAAAAAAATGTTCTAGAGACATCTGAAAAAAAATGGAAAGATGTCTGTAATAGCTATTACTATTACTAGCTGTAATAGCTATTACTCCCCAATAGCTAAAAGACAGGCAGTTTGAACTTGTGGTGTGTAACAACAGTTCTAGCTTCACTGCACCACTTAGCTCTGCACTTTGAGCCATGGTTAATTATGGACCAAAAGAAATTATGTTTGAGGCATTCAAAATCCATCCAAGCATTTAGCCTTCTGGAGGTGATCAACTGCCCCTTGCTGCCTGGAAGCTCCTTTGTTCAGTCTGTTATTTAAATATTTGTGAGAAGCTCTACTGAATATTCCCACTGAAGCTTTACTTACTTTATTATCCATTTTATAATGATAGCACTACAATTAATAGTATTCTTTACTTATAAGCAAAAGGACAGCGTTTCTCTTGGTCACAATATCACAGAGGTGGCTTCTTATATCTAAGTTGATTCATACCCAGTTGGCTGGCTAATATAGATAATTTTCTCAGTTAATACTGTGTGGGATGGTCTTCAAGTGGGAATTTAAGTGAGTGACTCTGTATTTAACCATACTGAGATGTCAGCTACATTTCCTTGTAATGCCCCTATCAGCTCCAGGTGGTAAAAGTAAATTTTCAGGGGCTGCAGTTCTGCCCCAATTTTGCTGCAGGGGAACTGCAACCAAAGGCTGCCTTTTCATGGCATGACCAGGGATAATTTAACAGCTCAACACAGCAGGAAGGCAGAGGTACTGTGCCCCTATCCACATATCCCCGACTACCACATCTTGATTCTTAACATTCTTAACAGTATTTTGCCAATTTTCTCTGAGCTGATCTCTCAGGATTTGCACAGAAAACTCTTGCCTCTCCTTCATCTGCCTCCTCCTGGCGATGATTTTCCACTGCAGCAGCAATTGAATCAACTCGTGTAAAGGTTGCTGCTGCAAGGGACAAGGCAAAGATTGCAGCCGGAAATTCCGCTTGGATCGTTTCCCTGCATTATACTGTTTACTCCTAATGCTCCAAAAAATCCCTGACCGGTTTCCAAACATTTGTGTGCCCTCTGTAACTAGTGCATTCAAAAATATTTCAAGCATTCAAGTAATAGGCTACAATTCAGCAAGATTATCAAGCTTTTTTTTTTTCAGCAAATAAGTATTCTTAATGTGACCTGATTTATTTGCACCATTAAGCTCCGCACGACTTGAGTACCTACTCAAATAAGGATCACAGAAAAGACACTAAATGTGATCCAAATCTAGTTTCTTGTGCATAGCTCCCACGCAAAGTCTCAGCTGCTGGAAAAAAAAACAAGGTTTTATGGCCAGGATTTCTGAAGCGTAGAGGTGATTTGCAAGTCAGACACTCAGTCTGTATATTCACACAAATAGATTATGACTCTGTGGTGCTGGACTCTTCTCTATTTTCCATAAGCCTTGAGAATCATAACTCATATTTACAAATAACTCAGAGGTAGAGATATATAATTGTTTACAATTCCTCCATTTCAGGAAAAGAAAAAAAAAAAAGGACATCTTCTGACTGTACTTACATTGAAAAGAGTGATTTTTTTAAATTATTTTTCTAATCTTGACACCTATTGACACCTAATTTTCACCTTAGCCCAGAGAATGACAGAATCTTTGAGGCTTTTGTATGAATTTCTTATTAGAAATGCTGAGATTTGAACTGTGGCCCACAACATCACAAGGAAAGTTAGGCAAACGGTGCTATAAAAAACCAGTCTGTTACATTCTGAAGTATATTTGTAAGAAGACCTTAAGGATGTGTTAATTATATCTACTCCGAAGCTCTCTTCTTGCTAATTAAAATGAGTTAAAAGCAATTAGGAAAAAATATATATATAAACCATTAAAAATGTGTTTTAAATTGGGATTTGTGCATATGCTCACAGTTACAGACCAGGAGCCCATTTGAGCAGGAACAACAGAAAAGAGCAACACGGAAGGGTACCCAGGACGGTGCCTGGGGCAGCTGGGTCCTGATCTGCCCCTGTCCTATCTCAGGGTCCAGCAAGGCCCCTGGGCCCTTCCTCACCTCCATAAGGACCTCGTAGGGTCAGGAAATCCAGGCTTTGCCTCGGGGCTTTAAATCCCTGCTCCAAATACCTCAGAAATGCTCCGTGAGGAACTTCTGAGTCATTCGGCCCAGACTGTGGCTCCTCCGAAAGCTGAAATCCTCGCATCCTGCCTCGGATAGGGCTTTGGAGGTGGCATTTCTCTTGAGCCCTGGGGAGAGAAACCTGCTTTAGTGTGACCTTCACCTTTGCTTCTAGGTACACCGTGATGCAAAGAGCGTATGGCGTGTTTTGTATGAATAAAATTTTAAAATGCACCGAGAGGTGCTAAAATAATACCGTCAGCGACGGAGGGCGGCAGAAACGCGCTGCCTAAGAGGGAGATACCGGATACGTGACAAAAAAAAAAGCCATTTTCCTACCCACCCCCCGGCGCTGCCTCACGCGGGGAAGGGGCTCCCCCTGGCAGCAGCGCGGCGGCGACCCGCGCTCCCTCCTCCAGCCCCAACCACGTTGCTGATGGGGGTCCCCCCAAATAACGATCCGCGCCCCGCAACCCCCCTCCATGGATCGGGACCCCCCGAAGTCGCCAGTGGAAGCGGCGCGACGGGATCCCCCCCGCCCCCCCCCCCCCCCCCCCCCCCCCCGCCCGTTGCCAAGGAGCCGCCGTTGCCATGGGAGGGCGCAGGGCGCATGCGCAGAGCGGCGGAAGTGCCCGGATGCAGCGGGAGGAGGCGCTGCCGCCATATTTGCCCGGAGAGCGGCGAGCTGGTAGCTGCGGAGCCCTCCGGAGCCATCGCCTTCCATCCGCCCCGCGCAGTCCCCGACGCCGCCCCGCCTGCAGGACATGGACGATCGGGAGGACCTCGTCTATCAGGCCAAGTTGGCCGAGCAGGCTGAGCGCTACGATGGTGAGCGCCGGCCGGCGAGGCCGTGCAAGGCCAAGGGGAGCGGGAGGGAGGGAGCGGCCACAAAATGGCGGCTGGGGGGGGGAGGGGGGGCAGGGGGGGAGGAGGAGGAGGGGGGAGACG